>BSBK01015155.1:0-52500 GCA_027943335.1 Chamaecyparis obtusa
TTTTACTTATGATTCAAGCCATCCAGCTTTATCCATTGACTCACTTGACTTAATCACTCGCACTCTCGAATTTATTTGATTTTATTTCAAAAATCAATCCATTTGTTCAAATTATATATATATAATATATATGTAAATATATTTACATATATTATTAAAATTATGCATTGAATTCCTTGGATCAAATCCGCTTCTGATCAAAAAAGAAAGTCGAGATTCTTAGAACGACATGCTGCTTTTTCCATTTTATTGACTTTTCAGGATCAGTCGTAGTCTTACTAATTTTACCGATGGTATAGACGAATTGAGTAGTTCATCAAAACATGTAAAAGACCATAGGCGCACTTAAAAGCCGAGTACTCTACCATTGAGTTAGCAACCCTTATTTGGATAGATACAGTCGAAGTAGAATACGCAGTTACTTGATTGAATCGATATTTTAACAATCGTTCTGATTGAATGACAGAAATAGAACCTTTAAATAAATCATCAAAGATATATATAATAATCTAATCGAACTTTATCATTTCTTAATCAAATCAAGTGATCTTTACGGATCAGGTTATTTCTGATCCGTTGAACGAATTCAACCATTCAAAAAAGAAATGGCGGATTTATTATACTCAAAAAATATGCTATTGTCAATCAATGTTGAGAAGGATTGTTGGATTGGCACTACATTAAGATGAAAAATGATTAGAAATAGAAAGAGAAGACCATTAGAAATGGCAGTCAAAAAAGCACAAAACTTTGTATTTCATCCATTCGGTTCGTTCTCGGTCTAATCTTTTTCATTTCTTCTTCTTCCGTTTAATAGCCGTCATTTCTTCTTCTTCTTCTTCCGTTTAATAGCCGTCATTTCTTCTTCTTCTTCTTCTTCCGTTTAATAGCCGCTTAACAAAATTATTTATGTGCTTGCCTATATAAGATCGCAGGGGAAAAAAATACATGAAATGAAGATATAATAAGATAAATATAAATGGATAATAATAAAACAACCACGATACAAAATTGATATAATAACTCAATTTTATATGATCGAAAGCTAGGCGTAGACGCATTATTTAGAATGCCCTCCTTTTTAAGAAATTTAAAGCGCGTTTAAAATGATCAATTTTTGCAGAAAAATACCATGAACAGTTTCTGTAAGTTGAGTTCCTAATTTGAGAAAATATACAATAGCACTATAAATTAAACGAGTTTCATTCTTATTGATTGAACCCAATTCCTGAAGAGCTCTTCCCTTCGAGACTTAACGTCAAATTCGATAGGTAGCTCATTAATTTAATTTACATTAACCCTAGATTCTGCCCCTAACTGAAAAAAAGTTGATACCAAGCTCCATTATTAAAATATCTCTTTTGATAAATGTTGAGCTAAGAGCATCTTCGAGTCAAAATGGCGGATGTCATAATCGACAGAACTAATCATGTCGTTCAAGTCACACGTTGCTTTTTACCACATCGTTTTAGACGAATTTTTATCATACAGATAGATTTCTCATCCGATCCAAAATGGATATATAATTATGAATACACTCAATTTCTACAATATATTTTTTCTAATTATACAATAGATTTTTTTCTATTGTATATATAGAATGAATTGCTTTAGTGAGCTAGGTATTCAATGCTTCTTTAGCTGCGTACATTACTTCGACAGTAATGGTTTCAATCCCCTTTTGTCGTGCAAATTTTTCAGTATTTATTTCAACCTTTTCTCTGGCAAAACGAGGAATTTTACTTAATTCTAGTCGACTTTCAGGATTCCAAATTAGGCCTATATCCGTAGACAATGATTTGGATATTATTTCTTTAGTATCATGACCACCAAAAATATCTAGAAGATGGTCCTCCATACCCAGAGCAAATGAGTTATAAATTAGATCGGCTATTTGATTAGTACCTTCGTAACCTAAAAAAGGTCGGTATCCCAAAGGAAAGTTTTGTATATGAACTGGTGCAGAAATAACTCCACACGGAATATCAAGACGTTTACCAATATGACGTTCCATTTGAGTACCAAATATTGCAGATGGTTCCATGTGAGCGATCATATCTCCTACCTCAGCATGATCATCTGTGATCAGTATTTCATCGCAGAAACCTTGAATTTGCTCTTTGAACCATTCCGCATCGTGTTTGCAATAAGTACCTGCACAACTGACACGAATCCCCATTTCTCTTACAAGTATCTTAGTGATTGAAGCAGCATGAGTTGTATCACCAAAAACAACTGTTTCTTTACCCGTCAAATTCTGACAATCAATAGATCTTGAAAACCAAGCAGCTTGGGAAACAAATCGAGTTTGTCCGTCGATATAAGGTTCATAATCCACTCTTTTATTCGATGAACTAAGAGTCAACGTATTCACATTTTTTTGAATCTGGCGGATCCACTCCGCCATATCTACAGCTCCCATGGGAGCTATAGATATGTAAGGCATCCCATATTCTTTATTTAAATACACCGCTGTCATTAAGCCTACTTCACGATAAGGAATTAAATTGAACCAAGCTTTTGGCAAATTTTGAAGATCTTCTACAGATCCTCCTTCAGGAATTATTTGATTAATTTCGATGTCCAGATCTCGTAATAAACGTCTTAATTCACGACAATCGTGTTGATTATGAAAACCCAATGTAAAAATTCCAATTATATTGACAGAAGGCGCATCAGTTAGAAATTGATCCCATTTTTCTTGTCTATGACATCTATCTAAATAATATCGAACTACCTGTTCTAAAGTTCTATCCGCTGCTTGAATTTCATTGACTTGATAATGATCAACATCTGCAAAAATTACGTCGGAATGAGAAATTATGGATGCTCTATTCACAAAGTTATGTAAATCTTCTTGCAAAATACTAGAGGTACATGTAGGTGTCAATATGATAAGATCAGGATGTTCCTCCTGATCTTTCCGAAGAATATTATCCACAACTCTTTCTTGAGATCCACGTGCTAGTACGTGACGATCTACTATGCTAGCAGTTGCGGCAGTAAAATCTCTTTCGCGTTCTAACATAGAACGCATTACATTAAAATAATCATCTCCTAAAGGAGCATGCATAATAGCATGCACATTTTTGAAAGAACTAGCTACTCGTAGGGTTCCAATATGAGCAGGACCAGCATACATCCAATAGGCTAATTTCACTTTATCTCTATCTCAATTTGATCTGTATTCCCATCCTACACCGCAAAAATATCCCTTTCTTTATTTAGATCTTATTGAAATCATATTTCCGTTCTATAAATAGAGTCTTTTTTTTTTTTTATTTCCAATAATACTGTTCCACCTGGGACGGAAGGATTCGAACCTTCGAAATAACAGGACCAAAACCTGCTGCCTTACCGCTTGGCCACGCCCCATTATTGTTTTATTTTAATCAATTCATATAAATTGATGCAATGTTTCATTTTAATTCATTCTTATCTGGTGTTATGCAATTATGCATAGAAAAACTGGAGGGGCATAGATTCTTGAGTTCATCAGATATCTAACTATAGGGGAACCTAAAAAGAAACAAGAATATACATTCATTGGTCATTCTCTATCAGAATAGGTAAAATATTATATGAAGAAATGATCCCTTCCAACTCGAAGACTAAAAGTCTAATCTTGCCGAAAAAATTCGATTGATTGGCCAAATACTTTTGGATCTTTACATCATTTTTATTCATCGGAGAATCAAAATGTCAGTTATCCTCAACTTCCATATTTGTCTAGACGATGCCGCTTTTCATTTGAATAATCCCTTTTTTGCCAAATTGCCTGAAGCTTATGCGATTTTTGATCCAATTGTTAATATAATGCCAATTATCCCTCTGTTCTTTTTTTTATTAGCTTTTGCTTGGCAAGCTGCCGTAAGTTTTCGATAACGATAATCCTACAAAAAAAAGTTTTTATTGATTTTTGTTTAACTTGATACGAAAAAACATATCTTTTTTCTCTCATTTTATTAGTTAAATAGTTAGAATAGTTACATTCTAACTGGATCATTTTCATTAACCAAATTGATGTAAAACTCTTTTTCCTTGTTCTGATGTTTATTTTGTGATACATCTATTCTCAACAGATCTTAATACCTTTAGTCAATATCAACTGCATCACAGTTGCAGTTTGGGTGATTAGCTAGTGATTAGAATATGTCATTTTTATTTAATAGAGAACATCTCTTTGATATTTATTCTAAAGAACGAGTAAGGATGATAATTGATCTATTGATTCCAAATTTTATTCTTAAACAAGTTTAGGATAGTTTAATTAGTACTCGAATTCCTATTTATCCTGTTCAATTCCGAGCAAAGAAGAAAAGAGAAACAGAATAGATTCAATTTTGAATCTGCTTTTTTTCTTTGCTCGGCCAATGCCAATATATGATACAAAAATTGATAATCTATTCCGTTTTCTAATAAGAATCTCGGAGATTACATAATGCTTACTCTTAAGCTGTTCGTTTACACAGTAGTGATATTTTTTGTTTCTCTCTTTATCTTTGGATTCCTATCAAACGATCCAGGACGAAATCCTGGGCGTAAAGAATAGTGATGAAAAAAGATTAGAAAGTAGATTTTGTAAAAGGGTCTATTTCTATAGGTTTTGAGGAGTCATCTCAAGTGACTGAACGGAGAGAGAGGGATTCGAACCCTCGGTACAAATAGTTTGTACAACGGATTAGCAATCCACCGCTTTAGTCCGCTCAGCCATCTCTCCTAGATGGCAGATCTAAAATGAATATAGCATTTCACTAAATAAAGACCAACAGTTGTGAGAATCCAATTCTATTTCTTTATTCCGTTCCAAACAATTTTTCGCTTTCTCTAGCCCGGCCAGTATCTGGCCAGGCCATTATCTTTCCTAGATAAGGAATAATTGACCAAATTATGAAGAATACAGTGCTCTACCTAATCTGAAAGCTAAAATAATTGTTATAAAAGTAAAAGCAATAAAAAGGGCTATCAAAATTTGACCTTGTGATATCATTTCTTTATTTCCTTTTTTGTATTATATATCAGTATAAGATAATAGATAAGCACTTCTATATTTTTTTTGAATAATTCCAACTGTTTCAGGTTCTAATCTGGATGAGATGTTCTAGATTGAAAATGGATAGATCATATTGGAAGGGTAAAAAAGAGATTTCAAAGACTAAGAGTGGATCATTTTTATTTTATGAAAATGATCATAATTTTCATTTTCTATATCTGTCATAAAGAAAAACTAATTCAAAATTACTTGAACAATTCTAAGGAATGTGTTTAATAAGCATAACAACTATATATAATGATAATGATAATAGTTACTAAATAAAATGAATAATAGGGTATTACTTATAATATGGATTAAGGATTATTCTTGCAAGAGTAAAAACAAAACAATAAGGTAAGGGACAGAGTGAAAAGAAACCATCTGCTATTGAATTTTCAGGAATAGGAAAATATGATGATAGGAACTTGTCTTATTAGAATCTAAATAAGTTCTCGATTTACTGAATAATTACTTTTTTCTTTTCCCTATTGGACAAAAAATCGATCTGTATGATACAATGAAATTGTGGCGGGTATAGTTTAGTGGTAAAAGTGTGATTCGTTCTATCATTATATTCAACAGAGTTGAAGGATCTTTCAACTCTCGTCTATATTTTGAAAAAACTCTATTTCTATAGAGGTTCTAAACCTCTCCTATGAATACCCTGATTTAGGAAAGGAATTGTGCGCATTCTCGTAATTTGAATTTGGAATGATAAAACGACCATATTTTCCATTCCATCCAAGATGGCGAAACAGAATGTAGAATATTTTCAAGGATTAGACCGATCTCTCTAATCGGATCAATCAAAGATCCATGGATATCAAAAGATTCTTTTTCATCGTAACTAAATGTTCAACTGCTAGAATAGCAAAAGTTGAAGTCAAATAGCTAGATAACAGTGACTTTGGTTTACTTTAGTCACCGTGATTTTGTTTGAGCTCGGTGAAATTTGATTTCCTCTAGGATCGCAATCAGTAGAAATAGGGAACGAAGTAATTAGAAAGATTTTTGAGTCCAATATTATTCAATCTTATCTTTCTATAGGGATCATCTCTCAAGTGAATAGGTATTTTCTATTTCAGGTTGTTCACCTGAAGTTAAGAGGAAAGAACTACATCTAAACTAACATAGATGTTATGGAGCAGAGCAAAAATATTTATGTATTATGTAAATAATCGTTTTTCATTAGACCCCCCTTTCTATCTCTCTCTCATGGAGGAGCCGAATGAAATGAAATTTTCATGTTCGGTTCTGAATTAGAGGCGTTAATCAACGTCGACTATAACCCCTAGCCTTCCAAGCTAACGATGCGGGTTCGATTCCCGCTACCCGCTCATCCATATTCCTTATTCAAAATGTTTTTTCATACCCGTGTTACCTATCTATTCTTTCTCTTTCGTTCCCGAATCTCGTTGTGGATGGAATAAAAAATCATACTTTTTTATTCCCGATCGATAAAGTATTTCAAGGAATAATGAAAATAAAGCGTCCATCGTCTAATGGATAGGACAGAGGTCTTCTAAACCTTAGGTATAGGTTCAAATCCTATTGGACGTAAGAATTCGTTATGCTTTGTAAATGTGATGATTAAGCCCTTTTATCCTATTCTGAGCATAAGAAAAAGTTGGATATTTTCTTGAATAGCTTCTTTTAAGAGATCTTCTGCTTGTTCCGTGAATGTCCCAGTAGAACGTATAATTTCTCCAAACTGGGGTTTATTTTTGACTAAATACTCGCGCAACTTAAGAATAAATTTTTTGACTTGTACGATATCTAATACATCTAGATATCCATTCGTTCCGGTATAAATCATAGCTATTTGTTCTTCCACTGTCAAAGGATCTGATTGAGATTGTTTGAGCAACTCGCGTAATCGTTGACCTCTTGCCAATTGATCTTGCGTAGCTTTATCAAGATCAGAAGCGAATTGTGCAAAAGCTTCTAACTCTGCAAGTTGAGCTAATTCTAATTTTAATTTTCCAGCTACTTGTTTCATAGCTTTCATCTGAGCTGCGGATCCTACTCTAGATACGGAAAGACCAACATTAATGGCAGGTTGAATTCCTGCATTGAATAGATCAGCTGACAAGAAGATTTGTCCGTCGGTAATGGAAATTACGTTAGTGGGAATATAAGCTGAGACATCTCCAGCTTGAGTCTCAACTATTGGTAAAGCAGTCAAACTCCCTCCACCTAACTGAGAATTTAATTTAGCTGCTCTTTCTAATAAACGAGAATGTAAATAGAAAACATCTCCTGGATAAGCTTCCCGGCCAGGTGGTCTTCTTAATAGAAGAGACATTTGTCGATAAGCTTGTGCTTGTTTGGAAAGATCATCATAAATGATTAATGTATGTTGTTCTTTATACATAAAGTATTCGGCTAAAGCTGCTCCTGTATAAGGAGCAAGATATTGTAATGTAGCAGGAGAATCTGCAGTTTCCGCTACCACAATGGTATACTCCATTGCACCGCGTTCTTGGAACGTATTAACTACCTGAGCTACGGAAGAAGCTTTTTGACCAATAGCGACATAAACACATATTACATTCTGATTTTTTTGATTGATAATCGTATCTGTAGCTACTGCCGTCTTACCGGTCTGTCTGTCCCCAATAATCAATTCTCGCTGACCGCGTCCTATAGGGATCATAGAATCAATAGCAATAAGACCCGTTTGAAGAGGTTCATATACAGAACGTCTTGAAATAATACCTGGGGCGGGAGATTCGATCAATCGAGATTCGGAAGATGAGATCTTCCCCTTACCATCAATAGGTCGAGCTAGCGCATTTACAACTCGACCCAAATAAGCATCACTTACTGGTATCTGAGCAATTTTTCCTGTTGCTCTCACGGAACTACCCTCTTGTATCATCAAGCCATCACCCATTAATACAGCTCCAACATTATCTGATTCTAGATTTAGGGCAATACCTACTGTACCATCTACAAATTCTACTAATTCCCCTGCCATTACTTTATCAAGACCATGAATACGAGCAATGCCATCTCCTACTTGAAGTACAGTGCCAATATTAACAACTTTGACCTCGTTATTATATTGTTCAATCTGTTTACGTATCATACTACTGATTTCATCGGGTCGAATAGTTACCATTAACACTAGTTAATTCTCTTTTGAAAAATAAGACCTAGTATATATAATCTAGAGATTTTAATTTGAATAATATATATAACGTTAATCAGTTATGTTTTTCATGGCTAGGAGCAGGTCGATATTATGCTCGATCGTACGTAAATGTAACTCGCTATTCAAACGATTATTCAGAGTTCCTAAAGCTCTTTGGACAGCTTGGTTATAAATTTGTTGTCGAACCTGTTCAATTACTCTTTGTTGTTCAAAGTGAATGGTTTCATTCTTTAAATTTTCTAATTGTTTCAAATTAACAGAAGCAAGATTGATAAGATCCTTTTTTTCTTGTTCTATTTGAGAGTACCCATTTATCCGAATTTCGCGCGCTCGCATTTCTACTTCCCGTAAGCGAGCCCGGGCTTGCTCAAGCTGATTAGCAGCTCCTTTACATAGTTCTTCAGAATTCTGAATAGTACTCAATATTTTCTGTTTACGGTTATCTAATAAATTACTTAATGAAAGTAGATTATTTATTCATAAGTTGAACGAATAATCTCTTCCCAAACCGAACACGAACCTTTCGATTCATTCGGCTTTCCCGCTCGGCTTTTTTTACCAAGCCTACCCTTTTCGTTCATATTATGTCAAAATAAGATCAATCTATCAAAGACCGAAATCTACGAAGGGCTCTTTTGCCAAAAGGGTTTTTTTATTATCAACTGAGTTGTTGTTTTTTCTTTTCGTATTTCCTCTTTACTTTTTCTTGAATAAATTCGCTTTTGTGTAGGTCGTCGGTTCCGCATTTAAACCCAAAAAATTGGATGGGAGATTAGGACTATTTTTCAGTAGATAGATTGAATAATTCCATTAATATGAATGTTATATATCGGATCAACCTCCAACTATGCCTTTGAACCCATCTCATATTAGCACAGCGGTGGAAAGAGTACCCAGTTGTGCTTGGACTTCAAGCAGTTTAGCTTTAACCATTCTAAAGATTTTCTCTTGTTGGTTGGGATTGGTAAAAAAATTTCCCAATCAATTACGAAATGCTATAGTTCTTCCATATTTATTTTGACCCTTTTAGAAGTAATTCGTTGAGATCATGCACTTTTCTATCTACAAAATGCAGTTGGTTGAATCCAGCTAGATTATTCAAATATACAACTCGCACACACTCCCTTTCCGAAATAGATTAGTACACCAAGCACCACACTGAGATTTATTATATTTGTTTCTAAAATATTGGTATTTAACCTGAAACCCTCAGCGGAAGATAAATAAATTAGGGAAATGAAAGAATCAGTTACATTTTTCATACGCTCCTCCCCTCATAGATAAGGATACTTTTACAAAGTTTTTTCTCCGACTCGATATTCTGGCTGGATAAGCAGATTCCGAGTACTTAGTAAGTCCCAGGTCCCGCATAACGATAAATAAGGATATAATAACAAAAAAAACTTTGCTCGATCTATTTACTTCTTCGAGTGTCGCAAGTCTTTCTGACCAAGTATAAGTCCATTATTTTGAATCAGCCCCTCCCCTATTGGCTGAACAAGAAAATTTATAGAGGGGGGTCCTTCAAATCCCGAAGGAAACGGATTTTGGTCTCCGAGATCAAACAAATGGATTAGCAAATAAAAGTGCTAGAGCTACAACTAATCCATAAATAGTTAAAGCTTCCATAAAAGCTAAACTTAGTAGTAAGGTACCTCGTATTTTACCCTCCGCCTCCGGTTGTCTTGCAATACCTTCAACAGCTTGTCCCGCAGCAGTGCCTTGACCAATGCCAGGTCCAATAGAAGCAAGGCCTACGGATAATCCAGCAGCAATAACGGAAGCAGCAGAAATCAAAGGATTCATGGTAATCTCCTCTTAGATTAATAAATGATGGATAATATTATAGTTTTATCTATTGATTTGATTGTTCACGTTCAACTAGAGAACAATTTCTTTTCTTTGAAAACAACTCAATTCCGATCCGACAAAATGGTATTACAAAATTATTTTATTACTATTATATTCTTTTTTAAGATGAAATAGAGACAGATTTTTTTTATTTCATTTCAAAAATGAAATATTCTGTCTCTAAATAATGAATATGTATATATGAGTCTATATAGATCATATATACATATATATATGTAACATAATACAAACTATGTACATAAAATGTATGTATCCCTTCGAGTAATTGTTCCAAACCGGGGTACATACATAGTTTACTAGACTAATTAACATTAGTAAACCTATTCATCTTATTATGTAGATATGAATCTACAAATATGATCTATTCTATCTATCGATTTTATCGACGGGATTAGTGATCCTTAATCTTTCTACTAAGATCTTAGAGATTAAGTATTTTCATTTATGACTATATAAGGGAGAATCAAAATCGAAAGAACATTTCACGTTACATATATATATATATATATCAAATTTTTATGAATTAATAGACTGAGTCCAATTAATGATGACCCTCCATGGATTCGCCTATATAAGCTGCGGCTAGAGTTGCAAAGATTAGAGCTTGAATGCCACTTGTAAATAATCCTAGGAACATTACAGGTATAGGTACCACTAAAGGTACTAAGGAAACAAGAACGGCAACTACCAATTCGTCAGCTAATATATTTCCAAAAAGTCGAAAACTAAGTGATAGAGGTTTTGTAAAATCTTCTAATATGTTAATTGGTAAAAGTATTGGGGTTGGTTGAATATATTTACCAAAATAGCCTAAACCCCTCTTTGTAAGACCTGCATAAAAATAAGCTACTGATGTGAGTAAAGCTAGAGCTACTGTAGTATTAATATCATTTGTAGGTGCGGCTAATTCCCCATGAGGTAATTGAAAAATTCCCCAGGGAAAAAGAGCACCTGCCCAGTTAGAAACAAAGATAAATAGAAACATGGTCCCTATAAAAGAAACCCAAGGACCATATTCTTCTTCGCCAATCTGAGTTCTAGCCAAGTCCCGAACAAATTCGAGAACATATTCCACAAAATTTTGAGCTCCGTTCGGAACGATTTGTGGGTCTCGAACAGCTAGAGTAGCTGAACTTAATAAGACAGCAATTACAATCCAGGAAGTTATAAGTACCTGTGCATGAACTTGGAACCCGCCTATTTGCCAATAAAAATGCTGACCTACTTCCACACCGGATATCTCGTAGAAAAAATTCAGCGTGTTAATAGGAAATTGTAGAATATCCATATTACCCTTTTTATATAAAGATGAATTTCAAAAAGAAATTATTTTGGTTCAATGACCGATTCCTCAATTATTTCACTATCATCAGTCAGGCTACGAAATAAAATAATGGAATGATTATTTGATTGATTAAGAAGATTTCTTTATTTCTATACAAATATTTTATCTTAATCTATTCTATAAGATTTGGGAATAGTAACCAACTTAGTTTTAGCTTCTCTTTTTTATTTTTTAATTCATTTTTGATAGAATTACAATGCTCTACCCGTGCGAATTGCTAAAATTAATTTATTTAGGATCAGTCGGATTGGTCCTCTCCCGTCATCATTGGCTGGGATTGGGATATCCACGAGATCTGGGTCACAATCTGTATCAACTAAGCAAATTGTTGGAATACCCAAAGTTCTACATTCCCGAATAGCAGTATATTCTCCTTTTTGATCGAGAATTATTACAATATCGGGCAATTTTGTCATGTATCTAATACCTCCTAGATCTTCTTGCAATTTGTTCAATTCTCTCTTGAGTATTGCTGCTTCTTTCTTCGTAAATTGATTGAATCCTCCCGTATTTTTTTTTTTCATTAAATTTTTGAATTTTTCAAGTCTTGCTTCTGTAGTAAACCAATTAGTTAACATACCCGCGAACCATTTTTTATTTACATAATGACATCGAGCTGCTAAAGCAGCTAATTTAGCTGCATCAGCTGTTTGATGTTTTGTACCAACTATCATAAATTGTTTTCCTCTTTTTGCTCCATCAAACACAAAATCACAGGCTTCTGATAAAAAACGAGCGGTATAAGTCAAATTTATAATATGACTATCTTTACGTTCTTTAAAAATGTAAGGTGCCATTTTAGGATTCCATTTTCTGGTTTCATGACCAAAATGAACTCCTACTTTTACCATCTCTTTCAAATTGATGTTCCAATTTTTTTTCGTCATTTTCTTTTTCTGTTTTTTAATATGAACTGAAATATCTACATTCCAATGGAATGGGTTAGATTGCTTGCCGTAACGTACTTGGTACAATTATTCATTTGATTTTTTCTTTATTTTTATACAATAATATAAAGTAAATTTGTTCTATTTCTTTATTTATTGTATAAAAATGACTTTTTGACTGCTCGTTTTGATTTTTTCTTTTTTATTTTAACTAGTTTTTTTTTCACTTTTTTTTTTTGTTTTTGCGATAAAACTTTATATTCATAATCAAAGAAAAAATCTATCACTTTATTGATAAATATACTTTTGTTCCTCATTCTCGGATCCATTTTACTCCGTTTTTCCAAAGAGTTGAATCCAGTACCAACAGGTATCATTCTCCCGAGAATAACATTTTCCTTCAAGCCCTTCAACCAATCAATACGACCTTGAAGAGCAGATTTAGCTAAGACCCGAGCAGTTTCCTGAAAACTTGCTTCCGATAGAAAACTTTGAGTATTCAGAGATGCGTTTGTCATTCCCAATAAAATGGTTCGATAGTTTATTCTTTTTTCTAGAGCACGATCCATTCTTTGGACTCGTGATAATCCAATGAGTTCTCCGGGTAAAAAAACACTATCTAGTCCATTTTCAAAATTTTGATTTTCGGACTTTTCGACATCTACAACTAAAACTTTCGATGTAATTTGGCGCACAATAATTTCTATATGTTTATCAGAAATTTGTACCCCCTGGGATCGATAAATCTTTTGAATTTCATTGACTAACTGATTCTGACTATCCTCCATAGTTATTCTAACACTGGTGAATGACCCCCAAAAGTTTCCAAAAAATATTGCTAGATGTCTGTTCAATTCTTTAAATTTTTTTTTTCGATTTTTCGATATTAAAGTATTCGAGCGGGCTTCTGACAATTGTTCAACTTTAGGGAGACCTTGAATTATATCATCGGATTTTAATCTTTCGTATGACATAGTGATTAATGTATCTCCTTCGTAAAGAATTCTCCCATAATAACTATTATGAGTTGCTCCTCGAGTACCCAAATAGGGTTTAGATAATCTAATGATGAAAGATTCCTCACGAACAACTACAATTTGACCAGATCCTTGGAGTTGTTTATCTTCGGATATCCATATACTTTCGCAAAAAAATTGTCCAAGGCTGACTACTGGAAATGTTTTTTCAAAAAAATTGGATAGGGAAAAGTACAAATTCAAATTGAAGAAATTGAAAATAATATTCTTGCATGAATCAAATTTATAAATTCCCCTCTTTTCGTCCATAAAATAGCATTTAGCTCCTTGAAAAGTATTCGAGTCATAGTTAGAAATTGAATGTTCATTTAGTAACACTTTTTTATAAGTCATCAAATGAGAGTCTGGAAAACGATTTGCAATACTATGTAAATGACCCAGGAGACCTGACAATGGTATTTTTTTATTTGCATCCGACTTTTTTACTGTATTTAAGCATTTTAAATCATTAAACAAAACGATTTGCAAAAAATCAGAAGGAGAAAGAATGAGAAAAGATTTCTCTTTTTTATTCTTATTAGGTACTGAACGAATAGTTCCCTTACTAAGTAATTGACTTTGATCATTCGAAAAAAAAGAATTAGTGTGACCTAATTTGTTATGAAACAAAAATGGAGAACTTGCCATATTGAAAAAAGGGTATTTCAGCAAGCTAATTTGAATCATATTGATAATGATCGTATTTGTTCTTACTGAAATAAGAGAAGCATAAGCCTTTTTTACTTTTAATCTGGGCTTTCCGTCTAATTGATTTTCAAGAAAATTCCTTTCTTTTTCCATCGAAAAACGGTCATTAAAAAAAGCAAAAATGTTGTCATTTTTATAAAGAATACCTTCTCTGGGGATTCTAAGAATTAAATAAGGACAAGGGATTCTTCGCTTTACCCATTGTTTATCACACCATAATGGTACGATGAGTTCGTTTTTTACCCTCATATTGTTGGTATTTTCAAAAAGAATGGTGCAATCGATAGAGTCTTGATGTTTGTTAGGTATGGTTCGATCAGTTTCGAGATAATTCAAGATTTTTTTCCCTTTTTCAAAACAGTTTGAGTCAACTGATTCGTGTTTCACTTGATCCACTGAATAATTCGAAAGTGATTTATGTTTGTAAAGAAGAAGTTCTGGAATATCCACTTGATCTTGATCTTTATGAAAAGCGGATTCATATATACCTCCCGATAATACCCATAAATGAGTTGTCTTGTCTATTAAATGAGACTGTATAGGGATATTCCAGTGAATTTCTCCTGTCAGGCCAGAATATATATATTTTTTGACTTTTTCTTTAAAGGGGGGTTTTTTGGCACGAATCTCGGCAATTACTTGTTCCGATTCCACGAGTTGATTATTCTGAATGAATAGCAAGCTTTCTGGCGGAATCGTTAAGTTTTTTACTTCATATTGATTATCAATAGTCACGTCTAAACTATTATGACATATATAAGCAGGGTGCCCATGACGGGTGCGGGTAGGAGAAACTAAATTTTCATTGAATTCCATTTTTCCGGTGAACGGGGCTCGTATATGTTCTGCAATATCACCCGTAAAGACCCCACCAGTATGAAAAGTCCTTAATGTTAGTTGAGTTCCCGGCTCTCCAATTGATTGGCCTGCAATAATGCCGACTGCTTCTCCTAATTCGATTAAGTTACTATGAATAGTATTCCGACCATAACATAATTGACAAATCCAAGATATACTTTTGCAAGTAAAAGGGGTTCGTATATATATTGGTTGTATTTGGAAATAATATAATTGATTGGCAAGTTTCATCCCAATATCTTCATTGCGCGTGGCAATACATCTTCCGTTTATATATACATCGTCTGCTAATACACGACCAATTAGTGTTTGTAGAACAAATTGATTTTTTATTGTTTCTTGATCTTGAATAAGATTTACAAAAAGACCTTGGATAGTACCACAATCTACTTTACGTACAACGAGGTGTTGTACTACTTCAACAAGTCTACGTGTGAGATATCCAGCATCTGCTGTTCGTATAGAAGTATCTACAACTCCTTTACGAGCACCGTAACATGAAATAATATATTCTGTTAAAGAAAGTCCTTCGCATAAATTTCCTTGAATGGGTAGATCCACAATTTTTCCTTGAGGATCTGATATTAATCCTCTCATACCTACTAATTGGTGAACTTGAGATAGACTTCCTCTAGCTCCTGAAAAGGACATCATATGTACTGGATTAAGAGGATCAGTCATCTTAAAATTCGGATTCATTTCTCGTTTCAAGTATTCACTGGTAGCATGCCATATCTCAATCAATTGACGTAATTTTTCCACTGCATGTACATTTCCATAATCATGCTGTCTTTCCGAAGCAAACCCTTGTTGCTGCACATCTTGGATAAGCCATAGTTTAGCTGGTGTTGTTAAAAGATCATCAATTCCTAATGAAATAGCTGCATCGGTAGCTTGCTGGAAACCTAAAATCTTCAGTTGATCTAATATATGTGATGTATATGTCATTCCAAATTGATTTACGAATCTTCTAATAAGGTGCTTCATAACAAATTTATCCATCCCTTTATTAAAAAAGGGCACTTCAAAAGGAAAAGGCACTTTGAATTTAGGTTGTGTCATAAGAATAAAATATCTCCATTTTGAATAAAATAAAATATCTCCATTTTGAATAAAATAAAATCTCCCCATTTTGGGTTGGGGAGCAGAAATCAGCAATGGGTTTAAGCTCGAAGGCTTCCTTAATCTTTATCTCTGCATGAATGAAAGGATCATAAAATGAATAACATTAAATTCTGAATAGTGACAGTTCTTGTCGGATATCATAAGTCCACAAGCCTTTTATAGCTTCTTCTATTTCTCGATTAAAACGAATACGACCAACGGTTGTTCGAATGTATTTATTAAGTATTTCCCCCACTCTACCTTTTCTTATTCGAAAATGATCATAGATTTCGTAGAAGGTACCTAAAGATTCATATTGAACTTCGATAGGAAGTTCTCGATTTACTGAATTAATAATAGAGGTATCTATATCTCTCCTCCATCGGAGCCATAAAGGACTGTCTAAATCAATTTGTTTTTGTTCATAAGCTTTAAGTGCATCATCATAGCTATAAAACGAAGGCGAGACGATCTTCTTTTTTGAGTTATTCGGGTGGTACCTATTTTCATAAATGCCCTGGTTTTTTTGAAGAGTTGATCTATAAAGTCCTAGAAGCATATCTTGAGTCGGTACACAAATAGGATCTCCTATAGTTGGAGAGATAAGATTGAGATGAGAAAACATAAGTAAACGAGCTTCGACTTGAGCTTCCATAGATAAAGGTACGTGGACAGCCATCTGATCTCCGTCAAAGTCGGCGTTAAATCCTGCACAAACCAATGGGTGCAACCGAATGGCACGTTCTTCTATTAAAACAGGTAGAAATGCTTGTATTCCTAATCTGTGTAAGGTGGGTGCTCGATTTAACAATATGGGATGTCTTTGGATAGTCTGTTTAAGTACGTTCCATATAATAGATTTCCTATCTCGAATTAAAAATTTAGCAGTTCTTAGATTGGGGGCAATCTGTCGTTCAACTAGATCACGAATTAAAAATCCTTGAAAAAGTTCTATTGCGATTTCTCGGGGTAATCCACATTGATACAATGAGAGATGGGGACCTACCACAATAACAGAACGACCTGAATAATCGACCCGTTTTCCAAGTAAACTTTCACGAAATATTCCTTCTTTACCTTGGAGGAAATCTGAGAACGATTTATAAGGTCTATCCTTACTATCTTTCACCGGTTGTGCGCCTATACTGTTATCAAGAAGTGTATCTACGGCTTTTTGGACTAATTTCTTTTGATCAAACAATAAATCTGGTAGTAGAAATGCACGAGTCCATTCTACGGATTCTAAAAGATTATTATTTCGACGGATAACTTTTAGATAAAGTTCATTGAGATCCGAAGTAATCACTCCACCTTCATTTAATTGATACATTGGCCTCAGGTCGGGAGGAAGAACTGGTAATAGGCATAGAACCATCCATTGTGGTTCTACATTTGTTTGAATAAAATATTTAGCAAATTTCATTCGTCTAACCAAACGATCCTTTCTTATTTGAAGTGAAAAAAGTTTTTTCTTCATATTATTATATAGTTTTTTGAAAGGACAGTCTTGATTCGAAAATTCGTTTTCTGTCTCCTCCGAGTCCGAGAATTGATTCGAAAATTCGTTTTCTGTCTCCTCCGAGTCCGAGAATTGATTCGAAAATTCGTTTTCTGTCTCCTCCGAGTCCGAGAATTGATTCGAAAATTCGTTTTCTGTCTCCTCCGATGAGAATAATATAGATATTTTCGTATCTATTTCCTTCCATTCTATATATGAATGATCTATAATCATTTGCAGATCTAGACCAGCTAATTGTTCTCTGATAGCTTTTCCTCCAGTGGCAATTTCTCGCTCTTGAAATAGCGGAAAATCCCAAGAGAGATAAGAAGCAATATCTTTTGCCCAAGATTTATACTCATATTCACGAAGTTCTCCCTGAAATCGCAATAAAGTTGGCTTGTTAGCTGTGGGCCTAGTAATACAAACATTTGGATAGGTTTTTACAATCTTTTTTCCCCCCCCTCAGAATCGGACATGAAAGTTTCCTCTCATCCGGCTCAAGTAACTATACCAAAATGGAAAGTGATTATGTATCATTATGCAAAAAATGTTTTTTGCTCTCTGGTAATGTATCCCGACGGTTTTCGTTCCCAAGTGATAAAACTAAATAGTTACTCTTTGCTCAAGTTCCAAGTGAATTCAATTATTGGTTTACAATTCGTATTATGACATAAATATGGAATTAGTGAGCAGTCTCCTCCCGATACATTTCTTTGTGAAAGACCTTGAATTTATTTGAAATTCATATGGGATTTACTTGTCTGTATCTCTTTATTAATTGATCCTGTAGGTTTCTGTTTTACTTCGATGGTTGCAATACTATTTGAAGCATATGTGCGATGAATAGACTCCTATAACCATATCTTCTTTTTGATCTAGAATAAAAAGAAAAATGAAACAGATTTTGGATTCCATTTTGTTTCTTTCTTTCTAATAAAAGAAGTATTTTTACGAAGTCCAATTAGCAATTTAATTTCATAATATACAAGATATTAACCCTAGATTCATTCCTCTTTATCAACATGTTTCTAATTCTGAGCTTCATGCCCCTCTTGCCGAGGGGCGTGTCAGAGCTAAGGGCATCCCAATTAGATTAAATAGGATGACAGTTCCTATGGATCTGTATAATCGGAGCTTGTGATCAAGTCACACATCGCAGTATACTGGGTCTTCTAATTCTTTACGAGTTTTATCTAATAGATTCGCGATATAACTGGGACGTCGTTTGAAATACCAAATATGAACAACTGGGCATGCCAATTTAATGTATCCCATTCGATATCTTCGAATTCGAGGATCAATAACAAGTTCAACTCCACATTGAGTACAAAAATTGGAGTCGTAGTTTTCCTTCTCATTTTCCATCATTGGAGGTTTTACACAAGCACAAACTCCCCTTTTCTTAGGTCCAAATATTCTTTCACAAAATAATCCATCTCTTATTGGTTCATAAGTTTTATAATCTAAAGTCTGTTCTGCAGTCACTTGTCCGACTCTTTCTCCATTAGGTAATATTCTTTCAGACCAAGCGAGAATCTGCTCGGGAGAAACTAATCCAATTTGAAGTTGTTCGTGTTTATTCTGGTCACTCATAAAAAATAAATTTTGATTTATTTTGATCAAACTTCCTTCTTATCTATCTGAAAGTCTATCTCAGATAGAATAGTATGATTCAATTCTAGAGCTAAAGATCGTAGTTCTCGACTGAGCAATCGGAAAGATTCTGTAAAAGTGCTAGGTTTAGGCATTGGTTCTCGGTTGAAAATGGCACCAAATATTTTTTCACGAGTGTCCATATGATCAGATTTGAAAGTAAGTATCTCGTGTAAAATATAAGCAACACCAAAACCTTCTAGAGCCCAAACTTCCATTTCTCCTACTCGTTGCCCTCCTCTGGAGGATTTTCCTTTTAGAGGTTGTTGTGTAACCAGCGCATAAGGTCCACGAGAACGTGCATGAATTTTGTCATCAACTTGATGGCACAATTTCGATATATAAGCTATTCCTATTGTAACAGGTTGTTCAAAAACCTTTCCTGTTCTTCCATCAATTAATCTATGTTTTCCAGGATGATCAAGTTCAAATACCCATGGATTAGCTGTTTGCTCGCTAGCTTTATAAAGCTCAGAAAATACTAGTTTTCTAGAAGCTTCTCGCTCGTACCTTTCGTCAAAAGGCGCCAGTCTATAATGTTTGTTCATTAGTTTTCCTGCTAAACCAAGCAAACATTCAAAAATCTGTCCTACATTCATTCGTGAAGGTACCCCTAATGGATTTAATACCATGTCCACTGGTGTTCCATTTTGTAAATAAGGCATATCTTGCCTGGGCAAAATTTTTGAAATAATACCTTTATTACCATGCCTTCCCGCTACTTTATCACCCACTTGTATTTTACGTTTTTGTAAAATATATACATGAACTTTTTCTACAATATCACCGAGATAATCGTCTTCCTCCTCGAACTCTTGAAAGCATCTCACATCGATAACTCGACCTTTTACACCTTTAGGGACTCTAAAACAATTTTCTTTTCCAGTAGGTGCCTTAATATCAAATAAAGCTTGTAATAATTTTCCTTCTGGAGTATTTATTAGTGAGTCTTCTTCTGCTTCCAGTATTAATTTACCTACTAATATATCACCTGTTTCTATCCAAGATCCTATCATTACAATGCCGTTTTCGTCCAGATGACGGAGTAAGTAAGCATTTAAATGAGGTATTTCTCTAGTTATTACTTCAGGGCCCTGGTTCGTAAAATAAACTCCAATTTCGTATCTTACGATCTGGAAAGAAGTAAAAATGTCTTCATAGACCAGACGTTCACTAATAAGTATTGCATCTTCAAAATTGTATCCTTCCCATGGCATATAGGCCACTAAGATGTTTTTTCCCAAAGAAAGTTCTCCCCCTGCTGTAGCTGCACTGTCTGCTATAATTTGTCCCCTCTTTACATATTCCCCTTGGCGAACTCGGGGTTTTTGATGCATACAAGTATCACTATTAGAACGTTGATATAGAATCAATTCTGTTTCTATATTGGCTCGAGCAACAGATGAAGTTATGATGATATTTTCACCATCAATATACTTTATTTTTCCCCCTTGTTTGGCTATAGCTACACTTCCTGAATCTAAAGCTACTTGACCCTCCAATCCAGTTCCGACAATACACTTCTCAGGTTGAACAAGTGGAAGTGCTTGACGCTGCATATTAGAACCCATTAAAGCACGATTCGCATCATTATGTTCGATAAAAGGAATAAGGCAAACTCCAACGGAAAAATATTGGGAAGGAAAAATACTTCTGAAATGAATTTGGTCCCATGCAAAAAATAAAAATTCTTGTTGAAATCGAGCTGCAGTCAATTGTTCCTCTGGAACCCCTTGATTTAATGCCAGAGAATTTCCTATAGCTATCCGATAGTATTCATCTTCTCCCGGTAATAGATAAACCATATGGTCTTTGTTCGATCTCTTAGAGAGCCTATAGAATGGACTTTGTAAAGAGCCGTAATGACCAAGCGTTGCATAAATAGATAACGATCCAATAAGCCCAACATTTATTCCTTCGGATGTCGTAATCGGACAAATACGTCCATAATGACTAGGATGAATATCCCGTGTACGAAAAGTAGACGTTCGACTTGTCAATCCTCCAGGGCCCAAAGAGCTCACTTTTCGACTATGAACTATTTCTGCCAACGGATTAGTTTGATCCAAAAATTGTGATAAAGGATGTAAACCAAAAAAATCCTGAAAAGTATCCGTTAATGGAATTAAAGTTTCCAATTTAATAAGAGTTATTCTCCTTTTAAGATTGATTGATGCAGATAATATAGTTTTTTCAACTGCTTCTCTGAAATCATATAGAGCTAATCGTAATTGCTCTTGTAATAAATCTGCTACAGAACGAATATATCGATTTTGTAGGTGATCTATATCATCGGGTGTACCCGTTCCAAATTGCACTTGGATAAGGTAATCCACAGCAGCCAATATATCGTGCGGTAATAATAAAATCTCGTTCTCGGGTATATCAAGACTTAGTTTTTTATTCAGATTTCGTCGACCAATCTTTCCTAATAAACATTTCGTTCGAAAAAATGTTGTTACTTTTTCATATATAGACTCAAATTCTTCTTCTTCTTCTTCTTCTTCTTCTTCTTCTTCATCACTTTCGTCACTTATGTAGAGTTTTTTATAAAGTTTCAAAATAGCTTTCCGCTTCCCGCCATACCAATCGTAGTATGTATCATACTCCTTTGAATATTGGAAAAATGCTTTAAGATTCTTATAGTTAAAAATATCTTCGGAATTTAGACCCATAGCCAATAAAAAAAGTAAAACAGATATTTTTTTTTTTTTGTTTATACGAATCCATATCTTTTCTGTTTTTTTATTGAGCTCTAATCTTGATCTTCCTCCCCAATCTGAAATTATTGTGCCAATCCAGATAATGTTTCCCGACGGTTTTCGTTCCCAAGTGTAATAAATACCGGGACTTCTTACTATTTGATTGACCACGACTCTGTAATTTCCATTTATTACAAAAGTTCCTTTAGAATTCATCAAAGGAATATTTCCCAGATATAAAATCTGGTTTTGTATTTCACGAGTTTTCTTAGTTTTCTTAATCAATCTTGCTGGTACATATAATTGACAGTTATATGTAAGAGACATATATACAGCATCTCTCTCTTTAATGAAAGGTTCTGTTAATTTATATTCATTCCCAAAAAGAAGAATTTTGATCTTTTTATTTGGGCTTTCAATTTTTGAAAAGTTATTGATTTCTTCTATTAAGCCTTGATTGATAAAACGAAAAAATCCTTCAAGTTGTATTTTACCAAATTGGGGAATTGTAAATATTCCTTTATTTTCTTCTAATCGCATTGAATGTTTGCTATCCTATATTATAAAGTATATTATATATTTCGATATTTATTCCTCATTGATCTATACGAATAGAATAAATTCGACAAAAAATTGACATGTTTTGTTCACTATATCAAAAAAAGAAAAGAAAAAGAAGCTATTTCCTTTTCTTATAATATATGATATATGATGGGAATATTTCTATAGTTATCAATTCTCTAGTTATTGACAGACAAATGTGAATTTAGTATACTATTGGGTACTCTAAATTCCTATTCTATACTAGAGGGACTCTAAATTGGTTATACGACATATCCGAGTTATAAAGAAGGATGTGAAATACCCTACATATCATCTCCGATAGATAAAGCAAAATATCTTTTCTAAACTAGATGTGGGGATGGCGACATAGCCAAGTGGTAAGGCAGGGGACTGCAAATCCTCGATCCCCAGTTCAAATCTGGGTGTCGCCTTGGTAGCGTAAACAAATCTAAAAATCTCTATTTGTATCCATGTCTTTTGAAGACAACTTGTATAGGTTCAGGTCCTATTGCTAATATAGCAGATAAAATTCAAATTTATCGTTAATGTCTAATCTGATAGGTAGTTGAGAGTCATTAGTTCCAAGAAACAATTTTGAGAAGTCGCTACTATCGACTCATGCTTTCTTTCAGAATAGGAAGGTAGAGGATTTCCACTTTGCACTATTCTTAATAGTTCCATTATCATCAAGAATCAATAATGATATTATTTTTTTAGAAAGTTTTATAAAGAGAGGGATTCGTATGGATATAGTCGGTATCGCTTGGGCTGCTCTAATGGTAGTTTTTACTTTTTCTCTTTCACTCGTAGTATGGGGTAGAAGTGGAATTTAATAGAATTCTAATAGTCTTTCTATTTTTAATCGTTCTGTTCAAAACAAAAAAAAAATGATTTTACGTTACGATGATAGATAATTACTATCATTAATGATCTAGTAATATTGAATTATCAATGATATGATAAATAATATCAAATTGATCATGTTAGAAACACAATTCTACTTCATATTTATCAAATATGAAGTAGAATTGTATATAGCGAACCATAGTATTCTTAACTATACATATGTTAAAGCATATGGAGCATTATTGCTCTGTCTTTTCCATATCAATTTTTGGCCTTTACGATTTAAAATTTTGTATATTACTATGTAATAGTAAACAATGCGTATTCGTATTATAAATAAATTGAAAAAAAATGGAAATAGAAAAAGAAAAATACTTTCTCAAATACTATTCAGAATAACACCTATATTTTATCTACATCAATTTTTCCAGAGATATGTAAGAAATTATGATTAGTCCCCACGAGACAAATGAGAATTTAGATCTACTTATCCAAAATCTGTGTAGAAGAAGTAGTACAAAGGAAAAATTTTCCTTTCCTTTTTCTTTTGTACTACTTCTTCTCAAAAAAATAGACCGACCGTTATTACTTTTTTTTACTGACGATCTAGACTAATTCTAGATTATAAGTAATCACTCTAGTTCGCTTTGAGGCCTCGTTTGTGCGTAAATAACGATTAGAAAAGCAGTAGGCACTGTAATGAATAATAGAATAGCAATAAATGCAAGGTTATTTACTTCCATGATTGATTTTCGCTTCGTTTTACAATAACTCGAGATTTGATCTCATAGAGTATCTTTTTTCAAAAAAAAATGGATTGAATCCATGGAGGACTAGTAGAACATACTATTATCTCTTATTCATCTCGGATTTAGTAATCCGGCCCCTAATGGATCGATCCCACCGTCTTATTAGTATAGTTCCAAGGGTTGACTCAATTCAATTTTATCGTTAATAAAAATAACATTAGACATGCAAATTAAATTCAATTTGATTCATTTAATGTTTGTCTCAATCAAATATTTCTATGTTAATGTCTATTAAAAAAAGACAATGAATAGCTCCCAATTATCTTATCCTAAGAATTGACCATGACCCTGGAATGAGCAGAATAGTTTGGATAGTAACCAAAATAGAATTGAATCTTTTGTATTTTTGAGAAATCATTAAAAACCTTTTTTTCGTTAAATATGAGAGAATACCGCGTAGATCTCTACGCGGTATTCTTCCTAACACAGATCTATCTTACTACGATACCCTTTTTTGATTTCTCAAGGGTAAAAGAAGATTCAGATCTATGCTGATAATTTGGCGAATCCACACACAAAATGTGTAAAAAATGATCAAATCTATTCTAGTCTACTCTCTTTTCCTTTTTTACTCTTGTTTGGGGTAGGGATCGCTCAAACAATTGTTCAATTTATTGAATCGGGACTGACGGGGCTCGAACCCGCAACTTCCGTCTTGACAGGGCGGTACTCTAACCAATTGAACTACAATCCCACTAGGTACAGTTTATTGACTAATTAGTCATAGTAATTCAACTGTGCCGGGTCGTATGTTGTAAAACTTTTCTCTTTCAAATCTACCAAAAGTATTTGTTCGTTCCAATTCTTTCTATATAGAGTATAGGGGATTCAAAAACGAATTACCTTTTTTACCTGATAGATTGATATCTATCTCAATCTATCAAGTTGGTATTGGGCCGAGCTGGATTTGAACCAGCGTAGGCATATTGCCAACGAATTTACAGTCCGTCCCCATTAGCCACTCGGGCATCGACCCAGGAAAAAATGGGAAGTTATTATAAATTAGATATTATAATTACTTTCCTAGCCTAGTACCCCTAGGGGAAATCGAATCCCCGTTGCCTCCTTGAAAGAGAGATGTCCTGGGCCACTAGACGATAGGGGCCTACTTATTGTCATAATATTCAAATCCCTAGGAATTTGTCAATAAAAAAAATCTTTTTTCATATTAATTATTGAATATTCTTCTTGTGTTGTCAGGATCGACAATATAACTATATTCAATTATTTCTTAATATATTGACCCCATTATTTGATTACATATCAAATATGTAATAGACTTTGAAATGACCAAAAGCTCTTTTAACTCGGGGGTAGAGTAACGCCATGGTAAGGCGTAAGTCATCGGTTCAAGCCCGATAAAGGGCTCTTGCTTGCAATAAAGCCCAGTTTTTATTTTTAACAACAAAAAAACTGCAATATACCTTTTTTTGTTATAACGGAATAGAACATGTAATATGATTGAGGACAACTAACATATAGAATTTTTTTGAGATATAGTTTTTTTTCTTTATCTTGGTACTAATAAGACAAGGAATAGTATAAGATTAGGCATAATAAATCTCTTAATTATTTCGTATTACTTTTAAACTAAATAAAAATTAGAAGTAAGTGAACCTAACCCATTGACTGATTAATATATAAGTTATTCTGATATTGAAAATAGTCTGAATTCTAGATGGAATCATTTTCCTTTTATCTTTAAAACCATAATTCGATTATGATGTACCAAACATTCTTACTTGTAATGTACAAGACATTTTATCTTGGTCATTCTACCAGTGGAAAATAGATTGGAATTGAGATATCAAAAAAGATAAGAAAAGGTAAATGGAAAACAAAGGAACTGTTTATTTTTCATTATATCTAATATAGTATCCCTTTTTTTGAATAAAGGGAAAG
This sequence comes from Chamaecyparis obtusa, assembly GCA_027943335.1. Taxonomy (NCBI): domain Eukaryota; kingdom Viridiplantae; phylum Streptophyta; class Pinopsida; order Cupressales; family Cupressaceae; genus Chamaecyparis; species Chamaecyparis obtusa. Next base: position 25,960 of record BSBK01015155.1, read on the forward strand.
GAGCGGATAGAGTTCTTTGCTCTAGCTCGTAGAGCAACAAAAATCTTTCTTGTTGTTCCTATTTATTCATAGAACGTAGAAATCATGTAGTAGTAAAAAACATAGAGATACATAAAGTATTTCTCAAAATTACTATGAGTAAGATTTAAGACGTAATAATATTCAATAGAATTGATATTCTTAATAGTCTCGAAGAGCAGAGAGGAATAAAAGCTAACTTGCTTTTCTGGCATTCTGTTTTTATATATTATATAAATAATATAATTTATAGGATAAGAAAAAAAGGGAATAGAAACAACTTCGGGTTATCATGCATTTACTTATATTGATATTATTTCGGTTTAACCGGATAAAATCCGTGCCAATAAGGCATCTTCGAAACCCGATTTATTGAAAGGGATGATGGATAAAAAATTGTCCATAAATATTTGAAATATAAAACAATGTATACCCTTTCTATCAAATAGGGTGCTCGGAAAAGGTTGGAATAGTTAAATAGGAGGATTACTATGACTATAGCCCTTGGAAAGTCTTCCAAAGAGGAACAAACTTTATTTGATATTATGGATGACTGGCTCCGCAGAGACCGTTTTGTTTTTGTGGGTTGGTCCGGTTTATTGCTTTTTCCTTGTGCTTATTTTGCGCTAGGCGGATGGTTCACGGGCACAACTTTTGTGACTTCGTGGTATACTCATGGATTGGCCAGTTCCTATTTGGAAGGTTGTAATTTTTTAACTGCTGCAGTTTCTACGCCTGCTAATAGTTTGGCACATTCTTTGCTGCTATTATGGGGTCCTGAAGCACAAGGAGATTTTACTCGTTGGTGTCAATTAGGTGGTCTATGGACTTTCGTTGCTCTTCATGGTGCTTTTGGTCTAATAGGTTTCATGTTACGCCAATTTGAACTTGCTCGATCTGTGCAATTACGACCTTATAATGCAATTGCGTTCTCTGCTCCGATTGCTGTTTTTGTTTCCGTATTCTTGATCTATCCATTAGGTCAGTCTGGTTGGTTTTTTGCACCTAGTTTTGGCGTAGCAGCTATTTTCCGATTTATCCTCTTTTTTCAAGGTTTTCATAATTGGACCTTGAATCCATTTCATATGATGGGAGTTGCCGGAGTATTGGGTGCTGCTCTTCTATGTGCTATTCACGGTGCTACCGTAGAAAATACTTTATTTGAAGACGGTGATGGTGCAAATACATTCCGTGCTTTTAACCCAACTCAAGCCGAAGAGACTTATTCTATGGTCACTGCAAACCGTTTCTGGTCCCAAATTTTTGGGGTTGCTTTTTCCAATAAACGTTGGTTACATTTCTTCATGTTATTTGTGCCGGTGACCGGTTTATGGATGAGTGCCATTGGAGTAGTTGGCCTAGCTCTAAACTTACGTGCTTATGATTTTGTTTCCCAGGAGATTCGTGCAGCAGAAGATCCTGAATTTGAGACTTTTTATACAAAAAATATTCTTTTGAACGAAGGTATTCGTGCTTGGATGGCGGCTCAGGATCAGCCTCATGAAAACCTTATATTCCCTGAGGAGGTTCTACCCCGTGGAAACGCTCTTTAATGGAACTTTAACTTTAGCTGGTCGTGACCAAGAAACCACTGGTTTCGCTTGGTGGGCTGGTAATGCTCGACTTATTAATTTGTCAGGCAAATTACTTGGGGCTCATGTGGCTCATGCCGGATTAATTGTATTCTGGGCTGGAGCAATGAATCTATTTGAAGTGGCTCATTTTGTACCGGAAAAACCTATGTATGAACAAGGATTGATTTTACTTCCCCATCTAGCTACTCTAGGATGGGGAGTCGGTCCTGGTGGGGAAATTGTGGACACTTTTCCCTATTTTGTATCCGGGGTACTTCACTTAATTTCTTCTGCAGTTTTAGGCTTCGGTGGTATTTATCACGCACTAATTGGACCCGAAACTTTAGAAGAATCTTTTCCATTTTTTGGTTATGTATGGAAAGATAGGAACAAAATGACCACAATTTTAGGTATTCACCTAATCTTGCTAGGTGTTGGTGCTTTTCTTCTAGTGTTTAAGGCTTTGTATTTTGGTGGCATATATGATACCTGGGCTCCCGGCGGTGGCGATATAAGAAAAATTACGAACCTTACGCTTAACCCAAGTACTATATTTGGTTATTTACTCAAATCCCCTTTTGGAGGGGAGGGATGGATTGTTAGTGTGGACAATCTAGAAGATCTAATTGGAGGACATGTGTGGTTAGGTTCCATTTGTATCTTCGGTGGTATCTGGCACATCTTAACAAAACCTTTTGCGTGGGCTCGCCGTGCGTTTGTATGGTCCGGAGAAGCTTACTTATCTTATAGTTTAGCAGCTCTCTCTGTCTTTGGTTTCATTGCTTGTTGTTTTGTTTGGTTTAACAATACAGCTTATCCCAGTGAATTCTATGGACCTACCGGCCCAGAAGCCTCTCAAGCACAAGCATTTACTTTTCTAGTTAGAGACCAGCGTCTTGGAGCTAGTGTAGGGTCTGCCCAAGGGCCCACTGGTTTAGGTAAATATCTTATGCGTTCTCCTACTGGAGAAATTATTTTTGGAGGGGAAACGATGCGTTTTTGGGATCTTCGTGCTCCCTGGTTGGAACCTCTAAGAGGTCCTAATGGTTTGGACCTGAGTAAGTTGAAAAAAGACATACAACCTTGGCAAGAACGACGTTCAGCAGAATATATGACTCATGCTCCTTTAGGTTCTTTAAATTCTGTGGGTGGTGTAGCTACCGAGATTAATGCGGTCAATTATGTCTCACCTCGAAGTTGGTTAGCCACTTCTCATTTCGTTCTAGGATTTTTCTTTTTCGTAGGTCATTTGTGGCATGCAGGAAGAGCTCGTGCAGCTGCAGCAGGATTTGAGAAAGGAATTGATCGTGATTTTGAACCTGTTCTTTCCATGACCCCTCTTAATTAAACCAGAGATAAAACTAGATAAATATCTAATTTCTTTTTATAAATTAAAAGGATATAACTATCCTTTGCCATTATTCTTCCAACTGAATCCTTGTTGCTCGGCTATAGCATAGCCGAGCATTTTTTTGGTACTGAACTAAGTTCTATCTAGGATTTTTGTTTTTCGTAAGTTAGGTTGAGTTGTTCGATGAACAAAAGGAGAGAGAGGGATTCGAACCCTCGATAGTTTTTAACTATACCGGTTTTCAAGACCAGAGCCATCAACCACTCGGCCATCTCTCCCGAATTAGCATAACTCATTTTATCCCGATAGATAATATCTGTCTATAGGGAATATTATATAACTATATAACTATATATGATATTTATATATAGTGATGATAAAAAGAAAATTTGCTGACTCGAAATTTGAGAATTTCGATTCATTTATGATCAAATCAAAATCCGTAGTGCATTCCAAAATCAAAAATTGACCGGATAGGGATCGAATGGTATAGCCTTTTGAATCTGTTGGAAGCTTTTAAGATAACAACCATGACTATTGCATTCCAATCGTCTGTGTTTGCATTAATCGCAATTTCAATTCTACTAGTGATTGGTGTACCTGTCGCGCTTGCCTCTCCTAATGGTTGGTCAAGTCAAAAAAATGTACTATTTTCAGGCGTATCATTATGGATTGGATCAGTCTTTTTAGTAGGTATTCTAAATTCTTTCATATCTTAAGATATATTGATCTTCTGGGTTTAAAATCTCCCCCCCCGGGGGGCCATTAGAAATAAATTCAATTATTCACAAAGGAATTTACGATAAATAAAAAAAAACCAGGTAATGAAGGTGCTGGGTTTTTATTAATATAATTGATAATCGATCAATCAGTCTATTGGATGAAATAGAATAATTTACCTCCATAGAATGGTAATATATGGGTATATATTATACCCATATAACGAGTCAAATGCGGGTATGGTTGAATGGTATAATTTCTCCTTGCCAAGGAGAAGATGCGGGTTCGATTCCCGCTACCACCGCCCATCTGTAGAATATAATTCTGGACTAGTTATCGTATTGGTTTAGTCGTATTTGTATCGTATTTAGATTTCTTGTGTCTTTGCGGAGACGGGATTTGAACCCGTGACTTCAAGGTTATGAGCCTTGCGAGCTACCAAACTGCTCTACTCCGCGTTATCCCTTCATATTAACCTTATTTATAATACCCCAAAATGGGTACATCGAGCAATCCCTTAGGTATACTATTCTCCCTCCCTATATAGGGAGGGATTTTTCTATCATAACAATAACTTGAAAGAATCCTTTTTTTTTACCCTACCAACTCGATTTTGTTACCCCAGCCAACAAACATGCGTGAGCCATTTCACGGATTATATATCCGGATAATTCAAAGTCTCTATAATTGGCTCTGGGTCTTCCAGTCTTCAAACAACGTCGACGAAGACGTGTAGGTGCACTATTACGCGGTAGAGATTGTAATTTTCTATAAATTTCCAATTTTTCATCCAGTGATGAGACTTCGCTCATCTCTTTTTTCAAAGATTGGCGAAGCAAATTATATTTCCTTTCCAATCTTTGTTTCTTTTTCTCTCTTTGAATGAGACTTTTTCTTGCCATAATGATTCAGCTACTTTATATAAATAATATAGATCAAATTTGAGATGGAGAAGTATTACGTGGATTACTCCTTCTTTTTATGCATAGAGATTAGATTGAAAATCTAAAAAATGAAAAAGAATTAACCGAATTTACCTGATGTAGAGGCGATTAAGAAAGCTGCATACGTGAATATATAGCCTACAGAAAAGTGAGCTAATCCAACTAATCGTGCTTGAACAATGGAAAGAGCTACCGGCTTATCCCTCCATCGAACTAAATTAGCCAGAGGTGTGCGTTCATGAGCCCATGCAAGAGTTTCAATCAGTTCTTGCCAATATCCACGCCAAGAAATAAGAAACATAAATCCAGTAGCCCAAACAAGATGTCCAAATAAGAACATCCATGCCCAGACAGATAAACTGTTCATACCAAAAGGATTGTATCCATTAATTAGTTGTGAAGAATTTAACCAAAGATAATCTCTTAACCATCCCATTAAATAAGTGGAAGACTCATTAAATTGAGCTACATTTCCTTGCCATAAGGTGATATGCTTCCAATGCCAATAGAAAGTAACCCATCCAATGGTATTCAACATCCAGAAAACTGCTAAATAAAAAGCGTCCCAGGCCGAAATATCGCAAGTACCGCCCCGTCCCGGACCATCGCAAGGAAAACTATAACCAAAATCTTTCTTATCAGGCATTAGCTTAGAACCACGCGCATCTAAAGCACCTTTTACTAAAATCAATGTAGTCGTATGCAAACCTAGAGCAATAGCATGATGAACCAAAAAGTCTCCGGGACCAATTGTTAAGAAGAGTGAATTTTTATTATCGTTAATAGCATTCAACCAACCGGGTAACCATAAGCTTTTGCCCGCATTGAATGCTGGATCATTTGCTGAAGATAAGAGCACATCAAAGCCATATAAGGTCTTACCATGAGCAGATTGTATCCATTGAGCAAATATAGGCTCAATCAAGATTTGCTTTTCTGGAGTACCAAAAGCGAGCATAACATCGTTATGAACATAAAGTCCCAAGGTATGAAAACCTAGGAATAAACTAACCCAACTTAAATGAGATATTATGGCTTCCTTATGCTCCAACATTCTCGCCAATACATTATCCTTATTCTGTTCTGGATTATAATCTCTAATGAGAAATATAGCTCCATGGGCAAATGCCCCTGTCATAATGAATCCGGCAATGTATTGATGATGAGTATACAAAGCAGCTTGAGTAGTAAAATCTTGTGCTATGAATGCATAGGCAGGCAAAGAATACATGTGTTGAGCTACCAAAGAAGTAACAACTCCCAAAGAAGCTAGAGCAAGACCTAATTGAAAGTGAAGAGAGTTATTGATTGTGTTGTAAAGACCCTTATGCCCGCGTCCTAATAAGCCTCCCGGAGGGACATGTGCTTCTAAAATATCTTTTATACTGTGTCCAATCCCAAAGTTGGTTCTATACATATGACCAGCAATGAAAAACACAAATGCAATAGCTAAATGATGATGTGCGATATCAGTTAGCCACAAACTTTGAGTTTGTGGATGGAATCCCCCGAGAAGAGTTAGAATAGCAGTTCCCGCTCCTTTAGTGGTACCAAATAAATGACTGCTGGAATCAGGATTTTGAGCATAAAGATTCCACTGACCTGTAAAAAGTGGTTCCAACCCTTGGGGATGTGGTACTACATCTAAAAAATTATCCCACCTTATGTGCTCTCCTCTTGATTCAGGAATAGCGACATGAACTAAATGCCCCGTCCAAGCCAAAGAACTGACTCCGAAGAGCCCTGATAAATGATGATTGAGACGAGATTCGGCATTTTTAAACCATGAAACACTTGGTTTCCATTGAGGTTGTAGATGCAACCAACCCGCTGTTAAAAAGAGAGCAGAAAGAAATAGCAAGAAAAGAGCTCCAGTATAAAGATCTTCATTAGTGCGTAAACCAATTGTATACCACCACTGATAAACACCGGAATAAGCAATATTGACCGGACCGGGAGCACCTCCTCGGGTAAAGGCTTCTACGGCCGGTTGACCAAAATGAGGATCCCAAATTGCATGAGCAATAGGTCTTACATGTAAGGGGTCGTGTACCCATGCTTCGAAATTGCCTTGCCAAGCTACGTGAAACAAATTACCAGAGGTCCACAGAAAGATTATAGCTAACTGACCAAAGTGAGAAGCAAAAATCTTTTGATAAAGGCGCTCTTCGGTAATATCATCATGACTCTCAAAGTCATGTGCAGTAGCAATACCAAACCAAATACGACGAGTAGTTGGGTCCTGGGCCAAGCCTTGGCTGAACTTTGGAAATCTTGATGCCATAATGCTTTATCCTCCTAGCCATTATCCTACTGCAATAATTCTTGCTAGGAAGAACGCCCATGTCGTGGCGATTCCACCCAGAAGGTAATGAGCTACTCCTACAGCACGTCCTTGAACAATACTCAAGGCTCTTGGCTGGATAGCAGGAGCAACTTTTAATTTATTATGGGCCCAAACAATAGATTCAATAAGTTCTTGCCAATATCCACGGCCACTAAATAGGAACATTAAACTAAAGGCCCAAACGAAATGAGCACCTAAGAATAAAAGACCATATGCAGATAATGAAGAACCGTAAGATTGGATTACTTGAGAAGCTTGTGCCCATAGAAAGTCACGGAGCCACCCGTTAATTGTAACGGAACTCTGCGCAAAGTTTCCTCCTGTAATATGAGTTACCACTCCCTGATCACTTATACTACCCCAAACATCGGACTGCATTTTCCAGCTAAAATGAAATATTACTACCGAAATTGCATTGTACATCCAGAATAACCCTAAGAAGACATGATCCCAGGCAGATACTTGACATGTTCCTCCTCTACCAGGCCCATCGCAAGGAAAACGAAAACCAAGATTCGCTTTATCGGGTATTAAACGAGAACTGCGAGCAAATAAAACACCTTTAAGTAATATTAATACAGTCACATGGATAGTAAATGCATGAATATGGTGCACTAAAAAATCCGCAGTTCCTAATGGAATAGGTAACAAAGCCACTTTGGCACCTACTGCTATCAAATCACCACCTCCCCAGGTTAAGCTGGTGCTTGCTGTTGCATCAGGAGCTGTCAAACTGGGTGCTAAAGCATGAGTGTTTTGTATCCATTGAGCAAAGATAGGTTGTAATTGGATAGCAGTATCTGAAAACATATCTTTAGGGCGTCCTAAAGCACTCATAGTATCATTATGAATATATAGACCAAAACTATGGAAACCTAAGAAAATACATACCCAGTTGAGATGTGATACAATTGCATCACGATGTCTCAGAACACGGTCTAAAAGATTGTTGTATTGAGTAGTCGGATCATAGTCTCTTACCATAAAAATAGCTGCATGTGCAGCAGCGCCAACTATGAGAAATCCACCAATCCACATATGGTGCGTGAACAGAGATAGTTGGGTACCATAGTCAGTAGCTAGATATGGATAGGGAGGCATAGAATACATATGATGAGCTACGACAATAGTTAAAGATCCTAACATAGCTAGGTTAAGAGCTAATTGAGCATGCCATGAAGTAGTTAAGATCTCGTAAAGACCTCTATGTCCTTCCCCTGTAAATGGACCTTTATGAGCTTCCAAAATATCCTTGAGGTTATGACCAATAACCCAATTGGTTTTATACATATGACCAGCGATTAGAAAAAGAACTGCAATAGCTAAATGGTGGTGTGCAGTATCGGTCAGCCACAGACCCCCCGTTACTGGGTTCAGTCCTCCACGAAAAGTCAAAAATTCTGAATATTTCGACCAATTCAGAGTGAAAAATGGGGTCAATCCCTCAGCGAAACTGGGATAAAGTTGAGCTAAAAGCTCACGATTTAAAATAAATTCATGAGGAAGTGGTATCTCTTTAGGGTCCACTCCAGCATCTAAGAGTTGATTAATAGGTAAAGAAACGTGTATTTGGTGTCCTGCCCAAGATAGAGATCCAAGTCCTAGTAACCCTGCTAAATGGTGGTTCAACATGGATTCTACATCTTGGAACCAAGCCAATTTTGGAGCAGCTTTGTGATAATGGAACCAACCAGCAAAAAGCATTAACGCTGCAAAGATTAATGCACCAATTGCGGTGCAGTAAAGTTGCAATTCACTAGTTATTCCGGATGCTCGCCAAAGCTGGAAGAGACCAGAGGTGATTTGTATTCCTCGAAAACCTCCACCCACATCTCCATTCAAAATTTCTTGGCCTACTATTGGCCAAACTACCTGAGCACTGGGTTTAATGTGAGTAGGATCGCCTAGCCATGCTTCATAATTGGAGAAACGAGCGCCGTGAAAGTACATCCCACTTAGCCAAATAAATATGATGGCTAATTGACCAAAATGAGCACTAAATACTTTGCGAGAGATCTCTTCCAAATCATTAGTATGGCTATCAAAATCGTGAGCATCAGCATGTAGGTTCCAGATCCAGGTGGTAGTATTGGGTCCCTTAGCTAGTGTCTTTGAGAAATGACCGGGTTTAGCCCATTTTTCAAAAGAGGTTTTAACAGGATCCCTCTCCACTACGATCTTTACTTCTTCCGGTGAACGAATGGTCATTGAGTTCTCCTCTTTCCAGACGAGACATGAGAAAAAACCCGCCGAATTTTTGAAAAAAAAAAAAAAAAAAAATATATATATATATTCTATATATTCTAAACTCGTCCCTCTCTTTATTTGCCAGTTTAGAACTGGAGCGACTATGATACGGAAGTCGCTTTGAGGCAGGTGTTCAAATTTATTATGACATATCTGATAGGTGCTTAATGGACCGTTACGAGATATAAAACTTTTCCGCCCAGTGGTAAAAAAGATATATCAATATGATACAATCCTTATCTTCATATCCAGATTTATTTATCCATATCTCTGGACCCATATGTTACAGATCACTTTTATGATTCAAAAGAACTTTGAATTGATGAATATTAATGAATCTTTCATAAATTCTATTTCTGGACGGGATTTACTCATAAAAAGATTTTTTGAACAATCTATAGAAAGTATTCTTTTTTATATTTTCTATTTTTTGATAATGACAATGCAATAAGAGAAGCTAATTCGCTCGAATAGTATGATAAATTTCAGAATCTTGACAATTTCGCAGTATAGTAGTGGGGAGATTTTCATTCTCCAAAACGTCCTGTAATCTTTAACCGATTTTGTGCTTCGATATAATTGCTTGGAGCAAGCGCTATAGCTTGTTTCCAATATTCAGCAGCTTGATCAAACCAAGCTTCCGCAATTTCAGGATCTCCCTGTTGAATGGCCTGTTCTCCTCGGTCGGGATAGATCAACTTCTCAAAGTTTTCTTCCCTTAGAACCGTACTTGAGAGTTTCCTACCTCATACGGCTCAATTAACTATTCTTTAGTCCTTTACCCAAACTTTCAAAATAGGATAAATACGTTCAGCTTAACCGAAAGAACAGAATGGGTCAATGACATGAGTTTCAAACTTCACTTTCGATAAATGATCAGGTTTTATCTTTTCTCCCACCCTAAAAAGATGAAGTATTAGAAATAAAGAGATCTACTTCAGATTATCCAGATAAAAATCTTTTTAAGAGGTAACTATCTATGTTCTGTATAGAAATTTTGAATAATACTTTCCTACCAGGAAAGTACTTCACGTCTTTAGGATCTGATGCTACACCGCTGCTCAATAACCTAGTAAATCAACTCTATTACATTACATAAATAAATTCCTTATTTTTGCCCATGAGCAGATTTGATCGTATCAGCCCGAACTTTCAATAATTGATCTTTATGGTGCTTTCTTCCATCAATTGAATTGATTTTTTTATCCATAGACTATCCAGGCTATATTTACCCATTCATATTTGGGCTCCTATGAGGGATATTCTTTTGACTACAGCTGATAAAAAACCGTTGTTTTGGACGGTGCATATGTAGAAAGCCTCTTTTTTTTTTTCGTACTAGACGAATTCATTCTATAGTACAGATAGCCGCACGTAATGACAGATCAAGGCCGTATTATTAAGAGCTTGTGGTAAAGACGGGTTTCGTTCTAATGCTTGGAAATAATATTCTAAAGCCTTAGTATGTTCCCCATTACTTGTGTGGATAAGACCTATATTATATAATATATAACTTCGGTCATAGGGGTCAATTTCCGGTCGCATGGCTTCATAATAATTTTGTAAAGCTTCCGCATATTCCCCTTCGGATTGAGCTGACATTCGTTACGGTCGTTCATTCAATTGAAATGATCTCCGCTTCAAAACCGTACATGAGAATTTCACCTCATACGGCTCCTCCTAAGTAATCAATTCAATTGACAAGAAAAAAGATTTTCCTTATGATTATGAATTAACAGGAACTAGTGTATTTCCAATGAATCTCTAGCTATCCTTCTTGCAAAGATTTTTTTTTCTAAATAACCAAGTATTTTAGTTTAGCACTAAAAACATAACCTCTAACAATTTCTTTGTCCTTAACGCACTGTCTTTTACGGGAATTATTCACTTCAACAGTCTCCGATGGTTCTAGCGGTATCCGAAGTACAAACGAGATGGATGTTTGTTGCCTCAACCATTCTAACTAGCCCTTCATAAAAAGGTCATATTATAACGAAGCATTTGTGTTGTCGATTTTAACGCGTAGTGCTTTTTCCCCTATGCACACCTATCATATAGATTTGATCATTAACATCTATGTAATAGATATAACCTTTCGCTCAATACTAGAATCTCAGAAGATCAAAGCATCTAAGGCTGCATAAATCGGGGATACACGACAGAAAGAATTGTTCTATTTCTAAAACTCACCTTCACTAAGCGTAAGTTTTAACTTAATAAATATCCCGCCATTCTACGAAACGAGAAAAAGTAGAAAGAACAAAAAATCAAATCACACCATCTCTGTAATAGGTAAATGCCTTTTTCTCCCCTGAAGCCATTGGGATTATCTGCAATAATATATCCGCTACAATTGTGAAAGTCTTGTCGATAAAATTGTCATTTCTCTGAGATCTAGGCATAGTTAATTAATAAATTTGATAATTTCTTTCATTCCCCATACGGAAATGATTCCATGAACAAAATTATTTTCCAATGCACAATAGCATAATAAATCAATTTCCTTATGATCGCAAATATGTAAACTGAATAAAGAAAAATTGGGAATATTTGAAAGAGTTCATTAAATTGATTGATGAACAATCAAAAAAAAATTTGAGAAAATGTTTATATCTATATAATGCGAATCTAAGAAGTTTCGCGCTCGTTTGCTCATGACCCCAACGATAAAACGAGTAAGTAAACGGCAAATTGGTGAACATAAAATGAGAAAATGATGGTTGTGTTTGTGCATACTTATTTTATTCTAAAACATAGAATTTATTGAGTATATAAGAATATAGTCATTATGATAGAATTTGTATCATTATGGTACAATTTGTACCATTAATTCTTACCGACCGAAGAATTATTCTTAATATATAGGATCATTATGGATCAATAGATCTGGCTTAATTTCACAATTGGATCGGCAATAAAAACCCGAATAATCTAACAATAATAGGATTAGATCGATGAAAAATGAAAATATCTTGAAATAAGAAGAAAATAAGTTTGGTAAAATACTCTTTTGTCTTTATTCATAAATACTTGACTTATGCAAAAGTCAAGTATCACTTTAATAATTTAGAAAAGACTTGTTGTTTTCATTTTGTTGACAAATAAAGGATCGTGTAGGAAAGATGGCTGAGCGGTTCAAGGCGTAGCATTGGAACTGCTATGTAGACTTCTGTTTACCGAGGGTTCGAATCCCTCTCTTTCCGTATATTCGTATTCTTTTTTGCATCGTTTTCTCATGAATCTAAACCCAATAGCATGGTTTCATTTTCCCACAATCTCCTTCCATTTCGGAATAGAGAAAATCAAAAATATTTGAATAATATTGACAATGACATTGTCATGTAACATACAGAGGGACAGATGTGCAGAAATCCTTTCTTTTCATTCCCTTTCAATTGGGAATAATTTAAACTCGACGGGAATAGTATTCTACGACCAATAATTCATTAATCTTCAAACCGATACGCTTATTATCTATTATTTTTTTGACTAATCCACTATATTGTGACTTTTGTTTAATCCGATTTAAATGGGGTGGCACCCTCATTTTATCCTTCTGAAAAATATCTATATTTTTATTAATTATATTTCTCAATCCCTGTTTTTCTTTTATAGAGATTAAATCTTGGGGTTTGCAACGATAACTTGGTATATCTACTATACGACCATTGACCAGGATATGCCTATGGTTGACTAATTGTCTGGCTTCAGGAATAGTAAGCGCCATACCCAATCGAAAAAGGATATTATCCAAGCGCATTTCAAGTAATTGTAATAGAACCTGACCTGTTGATCCCTTGGCTCTTCTAGCAATACGAACATATTGAAGTAATTGGCGCTCTGGAAGTCCGTAATGAAAACGTAATCTTTGTTTTTCTTTTAGACGTACAGGATATTTAGAAGGTTTAAGAGGTTTAGAATGTTTTTTTTTAATAGGCTTTTGAATTCTGTTGGGTGTTTTCTTACTTAGTCCTGGTAAAGTTTTGAGACGCTTTATTATTTTTAAACGAGGTCCGCGATAACGGGACATAAAAAACTCCTTATTTCAAGAAATGAACAAATAATGTTGGAAAGAGGAATAATATAAACAGCACGAATATTGGAATGATTTATAGAGAAACAAATTATCTTCAATTTTGAAAATATTGTAGAGAGAAAAAAAGATATGTTTCAATCATTGATTTCGTTTCTAGTTGAAACGAATCATGCTACGACAGACCCGGCGGACCGACGATCCGAAAAGGAAGAGTCTTTTCCTTATTTCATAGATTTTAACAATCTATGGTTGATAATGGTAAGAAATGAAAAGAATAAAAACGAGCCAGCTATCGGGATCGAACCGATGACCATCGCATTACAAGTGCGACGCTCTCACCTCTGAGCTAAGCAGGCTCATATGCATGCAGTATGCAGTCACATACTTATTGGCTGAAATTAAAAGATCTCTTCGAAATCGCTCGAATTATAGCGAATCGAATTATAATAATGCAATTCAGATTAAAATGAAACATTGCGTCAATTTATATGAATTGATTATTATAAAACAATAATGGGGCGTGGCCAAGCGGTAAGGCAGCAGGTTTTGGTCCTGTTATTTCGAAGGTTCGAATCCTTCCGTCCCAGGTGGAACAGTATTATTGGAAATAAAAAAAAAAAAGACTCTATTTATAGAACGGAAATATGATTTCAATAAGATCTAAATAAAGAAAGGGATATTTTGCGGTATAGGATGGGAATACAGATAACAACATTACATCAAAAATGCAGAAAGAATATAATGCTCATGCAAATGCAATAATTGATGGGATATTATGATTTCGTTCTACAATAAGGGGATATGGCGGAATCGGTAGACGCTACGGACTTAAATTTTTTGAGCCTTGGTATGGAAACTTACCAAGTGATAGCATCCAAATCCAGGGAACCCTGGGATATTTTGAATGGGCAATCCTGAGCCAAATCCGATTTCTAGAGACAATAGTTTCCTTTCCGAGAAAGGGATAGGTGCAGAGACTCAACGGAAGCTATTCTAACGAATCAACATAATTTGGATTGGATACAATCCATTATTTACATAATGTCTTTTGTATTTTATTGAACGCTTGAAAAAGCGTTATATATCACCAATAAACAAAAATAACGATTAGAGTTCTAGGTTTGTTTTGAAAGAATATGCCTAGCTTCAAATTGATTGAAATTGAAGGATTTTTCATTCCATTTTTGTTAATTGGACGAGGATAAAGATAGAGTCCAATTCTACATGTCAATGTCAACAACAATGAAAATTGGAGTAGGAGGAAAATCCGTTGGTTTTATAGATCGTGAGGGTTCGAGTCCCTCTATCCCCAGGTTATCTGTTTTATTTTCGATTTGTTAGATATGTTCTTAAGAACATAAGAAGTTATCATTATATGATAAATTTGTGTCTGCTTCTCTTATATATACATCTGTGTATATAACTGTATATAACATATAATAATAATATATATATATATATATATATATATATATATATTATTATGTTTTTATTTGTATCGTTGTTTTTACTCATTCAAATGCTGTCTTTTACCTTTTTTGTTTTTAGTTGACAGGAGTTTGGTTACTGTGCTAGTATGATGCACAGGGGAACAGCCGGGATAGCTCAGTTGGTAGAGCAGAGGACTGAAAATCCTTGTGTCACCAGTTCAAATCTGGTTCCTGGCATATATATTAATATACTTAATATACTTTTATAAGTATGAAAAAGGATTAGTAGACCTTAATAATATAATGATTAGAAAATAACTAATAATAATATTGATGATTTACGAATAAATAATCATCAGTGATTCTATGTTATTGAATCCATAGGGAGTTGGTCCAAGTTATTTCAAAGGGGATAAAAAAACGACTTGAAATAACTCGAACTAGAGAGCAATTTTCTCTATTTCATTCGTATTAATATCTTCTCGTAAAAAAAAAAGAACTAGGCCTATTCGATAGTTTCCAATTCCTTTGGAAGATTCAAAAAAAATGATTACGATTAATAGAAAGATTGAGAAAAAATAGCTTCTACCTTAGCATTATATAAAAATAGAACTAGATCGGGGTAAAGACCAATACCTATGATTGGTAGAAAGAGACAGATCAAAATAAAAAGTTCGCGTGGTCCCGAATCTTTAAAATAAGGATTCGGGACATTCAAAACCTTATATCCATAGAACATTCGACGTAACATAGATAACAAATAAATGGGAGTTAATATCATTCCAATTGCCGCTATTGCAGTAATAATGATCCGAAAGGTCGAAGAATAATTATGATTAGTAATTATACCCAAAAATATCATAAATTCTGCTACAAAACCACTCATTCCTGGCAATGCAAGAGAAGCCATTGAAAAGCTACTGAACATAGTAAAGATTTTAGGAATTGGTATAGCGATTCCTCCCATTTCATCAAGAAAAAGAGTACGTATCCTATCATAACTGGTTCCTACCAAGAAAAAAAGTGCAGCACCAATTAATCCATGAGAAATCATTTGCAAAATGGCTCCATTGAGACCTGTATATGTCATGGAACCAATTCCTATAATTACAAAACCCATATGAGATATTGATGAATAGGCTATCCTTCTTTTCAAATTGCGTTGACCCATAGAAGTTAGAGCTGCATAGATAATTTGCACTGCTCCTATTATAATCAACCACGGCGAAAACAAAGAATGAGCATGAGGTAGCAATTCCATATTGATCCGAATCAACCCGTATCCCCCCATTTTCAATAGAACTCCGGCCAAAAGCATACATGTACTATAATGTGCTTCCCCATGAGTATCCGGTAACCAGGTATGGAAAGGGAAGATTGGCAATTTTATTGCATAAGCGATCAAAAACCCTAAATATAAGAGTATTTCAAGTGCGATGGGATAATCTTTTTTAGCTAATAATTCGAAATCGAATGCTGGTCCATGAGATCCATAGAGACCCATACTTAAAGCTCCCATTAAGATAAAAATGGAACCACCCGCAGTATACAAAAGAAATTTTGTGGCTGAATAGAGACGTCTTTTTCCCCCCCACATGGATAAAAGTAAGTACACAGGAATTAGTTCCAACTCCCACATGAGAAAGAAAAGTAGAATATCTCGAGAAGCAAATAATCCCAATTGGCCACTGTACATTGCCAACATCAAGAAATACAATAATCGCGGATTTCGAGTAACTGGCCAAGCAGCTAAAGTAGCTAAAGTAGTTACAAATCCCGTTAATAAAATAAGTCCAATGGAAAATCCATCAATTCCCAGTTTCCAATGAAAATGAATAAGGTTTATCCAGTTATAATCCTCTTCCAATTGGATTAATGAATTATCAAAATGATAATGATAACGGAATATATAGGTCATTAAAAGAAGATCTAATAAGCAAATACCTAGAGTATACCATCGAATCATTTTATTTCCTTTATAGGGAAATAAAGGGATTAATAACCCCGCAGATATGGGCAAAATAACAATTATTGTTAACCAAGGTAAATTACTCATAATGAAGAGAAAAGAGACTTTCGATATCAAAACCCATGCTTTCATTTTTGGGTCGAGTATGGGTTTTGATCAGTGAAAGAGGAAAAGGAGAATGAAAAATATATATGGGATGAATCTAACTATTTTTCTTTTTTGATGGATCAGTAAGCTAGACCCATACTGCGCGTTGTTTCATGCCATAAATAAACACGTACACTTAAGAAATCCGTTGGACAAGCCGATTCACACCTCTTACAACCTACGCAGTCTTCTGTTCTTGGAGCAGAAGCAATTTGCTTAGCTTTACATCCTTCCCAAGGTATCATTTCTAATACATCTGTGGGACACGCTCGTACACACTGGGTACAACCAATACATGTATCATAAATTTTGACTGAATGTGCCATTGAATCTAAGAACTCTATAAAAACTGTTTCATTGAATAAGATTTTTTAATATATGGCCAATGACGATATATTATGAATATCAAGCAAATCAATAATTGTATTATCGGTGATATAATGAATAGATTCGGATTCTATCTGTTTGATTTATAAAACAGACAGATTTGACCGAATCTGGTCTAATCGTGTTAAACAGATCATTTGAATAATGAGTTAAATATGAATTATGCTCTTGATTGATCGTAATACTTATTTGAAATCTCTAGAAAATAAAAGATCTAGATCTATTTTTAGAGAGACAAGCCTAGTATCCATTTGAATAGTAATAGGTATACAAATTTCTCGATCTCTATTACCATTTTGACAAATTAAATTGATCGATACGAGTTGATTTTCTGTTACGATATATTGCCAAAACAATAGCTAATCCAATAGCTGCTTCAGCAGCAGCAATAGCTATAACAAAGATCGAAAAGATATCCCCCTTTACTTGTCTACTATCAAAAAAATCTGAGAATGTTACTAGGTTTAAATTAACCGCATTGAGTATTAGCTCAAGACACATAAGTGCTTTAACCATGTTTCGACTTCTTACTAGTCCATAAATACCGATAGAGAATAAATAAGCACCTAAAATAAGCGCATGTTCGAGCATAATAGAGGAACTCCTCATACCTTGATCTCTTCAGATACAAACAAAAGTGATAGTTTCTAATTTACCATTATCGAAAGAAAAAAAATGATACGATGTCGCACGAGAGCTTTCATTTTCAAACTGTTTCTTCTCGACGAGCTATAGTAATGGCTCCTATAAGAGCAACTAGAAGAATTAGAGAAATAAGTTCGAATGGAAGGAAAAAATCAGTGGATAAATGAGCCCCAATACGTTGAATATTGCTTGTTAAATCTCGTTCTAACATTTGATCTGATTTTTGAGTCAGAGATATTCCGAACCATGATATGTTCAAGATAATAGTAATTAACGAACAAAAAAGACTTGTACAAACTATTGAAGTAATGCTATCTCCGACAGTCCAGGGAGGGGCATAATTGGGATATTTTGGATTATTCATCAACATCACGGCAAATAGAATCAAAATATTAACAGCTCCTATGTAGATCAGGATTTGTGCAACAGCTACGAAATCCGCATTCAGTATAATATAGAAAAAAGAGATACAAATTAGA
Source organism: Chamaecyparis obtusa (assembly GCA_027943335.1). NCBI lineage: Eukaryota > Viridiplantae > Streptophyta > Pinopsida > Cupressales > Cupressaceae > Chamaecyparis > Chamaecyparis obtusa. The sequence goes on from BSBK01015155.1 coordinate 44,254, forward strand.
ACTAACCCCAATGAAAGAGCGGAATAAATTATATTAGTAATTAATACTACTCCTATACCTCCTAATATAAGACTTAGCGTTAGAGGAGCCAACAAAAGAATATCATATATCGATTCAGATCGATTCATTATGTGTACAATAAGTTTGAATATTATTTCCTCCCATTCACTAAATAAAAAGTTACCCTATTTACCTATATGCTATACTGGATTTGTAATTTCATTTGATATGGGCACTGATTAATTAATCTATAGATCAATAATAGATTCCGATCAATCACACATGTGACATTATTAATGGAATGTCAATAGAATTATTCATTAATTACTGATTTGTCAAAAAAAAAGATTTTGTTTATTAGATACTCTTTGATCGCAGCGCAATCTGAATAATCGTAGAAATTATTGAATCATAAAATTTGTCCGTAGTTTCTTCAGACATACTAAGTTAATATGTTATGTTGAGCTCGGAATTGTTTGAATTGTTAAATCTTCAACAACGGATATTGGTAAACGTCCTAAAGCAATATGATCATAATTTAATTCATGACGATCATAGGTCGAAAGTTCATATTCTTCAGTCATCGCTAGACAATTTGTGGGGCAATATTCGACACAATTTCCACAAAAGATACAAATTCCAAAATCAATACTATAATTTTCCAATCGTTTTTTCCCCATATCTATTCCGACTTTCCAATCCACAACAGGTAGATTGATCGGGCATACACGGACGCATACTTCACAAGCAATACATTTATCAAATTCAAAGTGGATCCTCCCGCGAAATCGTTCTGATGGGATCCATTTTTCATAGGGATATTGAATAGTAATAGGTAAACGATTCATGTGATATAAGGTAACAAAAAAACCTTGCCCAATGTATCTCGCAGCCTGTATTGCTTGTTCACTATAATTCATAAACCCAGTTACCATGGAGAACATGTGTAAAATCTCCTTGAATAATCATTTCATAGAAATTTCTTTCTCTTCATAGATTTGATCTATCAAATTTGGATATATTGCAAAATTGATAAAAACCTCTTCACGAAGAAGAAAAGAGAGTTAGTTACAATAAAATAAGTTGGAAAGAGGCTGTTAGTAACAGATTACCCAAAGCAATAGGTAAAAGAAATTTCCACCCAAGATCCAATAATTGGTCCATTCTTATCCTAGGCAAGGTCCATCTTGCCGTGATAGAAATAAATAAGAACAGATAGGCTTTAGCTAATATAATTAGGATCCCGATTGTTATATTAACGACCCCGCTAATTCCAGAAATAGAATCCCATTCAAAATGTTCCAGAATGGGTATGAATGGAATTGATAAGTTCCATCCGCCCAAGTAAAGAACTGTCACAAAGAATGAAGAAGCTAATAGATTTAGGTAAGAAGCAACGTAAAATAAACCAAATTTGATACCCGAATATTCAGTTTGATAACCCGCTACCAATTCTTCTTCCGCTTCGGGTAAATCAAAGGGCAATCTTTCACATTCTGCCAGAGATGAGATGAAAAAAGCTAAAAACCCTATAGGTTGACGCCACAAATTCCATCCTAAAAAACCATATCTGCACTGTGCTTCAACTATATCAATTGTACTTGAACTATTGGATAATTATAGTCGACAGAAACATCACTGTTTTCATCTCTATTCCAAAACCGTACGTGAAACTTTCACTTCATACGGCTTCTCAATGGTCATTAAGAAATAAAGAAAAAAAAGCACCAGATCATAAATTGAACCAATGAGATTCCGTCTGCTACAAATAATAGGAGCTTTTGAACCTATCTTAACCTTCAGTATTTTTTTGCCAGAGAAAGAAAACTGTGTAAAGGATTACTTCGTTCTGGATAGCCATTTTTGATTTAAGTAGATAGAAACATATTGTAGATCGGGGTTTTGGGGAAGTACCACTTGATCATCCCTACCAATGTCAAGTCCTTATTGTTATCCCATTTCTATGGAAATATCTTTGGTCTAGATATCAGTTTCTTTTTTTCACTAATCTTTTTTATATCTTGGTGTTTCTCACCATCTACCTTTGCTTGATTTTTAGTATATATGACAGTAACTTCATACTTTTCTTTTGTCCTTTGCCTCCCCGCTATTGGGCCCCGATGACTAATATATGAGCTGGGGTACACAGTTTTCACTGATTGTGCATGCTCTCACTCTTGTACATGGGGGATGGGACTTAATCATCTTACTGCAAGATTTGTAAACTGTTTGATCTCACCCATATGACTATCTAGTTTTTTGATCGGAATATTCATCCCATTCACTTCTGTTTTTCCCTTTTTTAGTTATTAATAAAAAGAGGGAAAAATGAATCTCATATTCCAACGAATCACACGTAGAGATATAGATAACACACATAAAGCTAAAGGAATTTCATAACTAATAGCTTGAGCAGCAGCTCGGAGACCACCTAAAAAAGAATATTTATTATTGGATCCATATCCTGCTATAAGCAGTCCAAGGGGAGCAATACTTGAAATTGCAATCCAAAAGAAAACGCCTATACTAAGATCAATTAAAACAATGTGGCGACCAAAGGGAATTACTAAATAGCCTAAAAAAATAGGTATCACTACTACTGCTGGACCAATACTAAATAACCAAATATCCCCCCTAGATGGGATAATATCCTCTTTTAGCAGTAGTTTTATTCCATCCGTCAAAGCTTGAATAATTCCCAAAGGACCGGCGTATTCAGGTCCAATGCGTTGTTGTATTCCCGCAGATATTTTTCTTTCGAGCCATACAATAACTAATACTCCTATCGTAATTCCCAATAGAAGGATAATTATGTCAATTAGAATCCATATAAAACTATATATTTCTTTTGAAAATCCCAATCGAGAAAATAAATTGATAGCTTGTTCTTCGAGATCTGCTATATTAATCACCATTTTAACGATCAACCTCTCCCATAATGATATCTATACTACCCAAAATCGTCATGATATCGGCTAATTTCATCCTTTTAACCAGTTGAGGAGGAATCTGCAAATTAATAAAACCAGGTGGTCGGATTTTCCATCTCCAGGGAAAAATGTTATCATCTCCTATAAAAAAAATTCCTAATTCCCCCTTGGGAGCTTCTACTCTCACGTAATGTTCTTGTTTTGATAACTCAAAAGTAGGGGAAGGTTTTTTACTAATAAATCGAGATTCAAAATTGTTCCATTGCGAATCTTTTCCCTTATTTAAACGTCGAACCTCTAAATTCTCATAGGGACCTCCCGGAATTATTTCTAGGGCCTGTCTAATTATTTTTATAGATTCTTTCATTTCTCCGATTCGAAGCAAATAACGAGCTAACGAATCTCCTTCTTTTTGCCATTGGATTTCCCAATCCAATTCATCATAACATTCATAATGATCCACTTTACGAAGATCCCATTGGATTCCGGAAGCTCGTAGCATGGGTCCTGATAAACTCCAATCTATTGCTTCTTCTCTACTAATAATGCCTACTCCCTCAACTCGTTTTAAAAAGATAGGATTGCATGTAATAAGTCTTTCATATTCTGTCACTTTTGGAAAGAAATAATAGCAAAAATCGAAGCATTTATCTACCCAACCGTAGGGTAAATCTACAGCTACTCCTCCAATACGGAAATAATTATGCATCATTCGCATGCCCGTGGCAGCTTCAAATAAATCATATATCATTTCCCTCTCTCTTAAAATATAAAAGAAAGGAGTCTGCGCACCAATATCAGCCATGAAAGGTCCAAGCCATAACAAATGAGAAGCTATACGACTTAACTCTAGCATAATCATTCTAATATAGCTGGCCCTTTTAGGTATTTGAATATTTTCCAATTTTTCTGGTGCATTAACCGTTATTGCCTCTGTGAACATAGTAGCTAAATAATCCCATCGTGTTACATAGGGGAGATATTGAACAATTGTTCGGTTCTCAGCAATTTTCTCCATACCTCTATGTAAATAACCTAATATAGGTTCACAGTCAATAACATCTTCACCATCTAGAGTAACAATAAGTCGAAGAACACCATGCATTGATGGATGATGAGGACCCATACTTACCATCATGAGGTCTTTCTCCCTAGCAACCATAATCATAACTCTTCCCCGGTTAAAAAAATCAATGAGAACAAAAGAAAGAATGACTCATTAGGATCCGGAATTTAATAAAACATAATTTCTTCAAATTTCGTTCAAAATTAACGCAGTCCACGAATATCTAATTGATCGATTAAACGTTTGTAACGAAGTCTATCTTTCTTGAACAGATAAATCAGAAGTCGTTTACGTTTACCCACAATTTTCCACAAACCTCTTTGGGACGAGTAGTCTCTTCCGTGCAGGTCCAAATGTTCAGTAAGTTTTTGAATTCGACTGGTTAAATAACATACTTGAGATTCAACAGATCCTCTTTGTTCTCTAGGAATCAAAGAGGGACGAACAGACAATTTTTTGATCATAAAAAAAATATTTCCAAGTTCAATATTATTGATTTAATTTAGAGTAAGAAAAAAGAATGAGATCCATTTCTTTTTGTTCATGGTCTATATATTCCTACGTTTCGATCGAATTAGAATAAAGCTACCATATCAGCAAGATTGAATGTCGGAGTTTATCCGGTATTATTCAAAAGAATGATACACTCTCCTTTTCCATTGAGAAAGAAAAAAAGGGATGACGGAATGATTAATAAATTCCCGATCTTTAAGATCAAAAAGAAGGGCTGTAGTGGATTATAGAACCGTGTCCCTTGATCTTTCCAAGTACCTCCAAGAGACCCTAGAGATTCCCATTGCTCCTCTCTAGGGTCTTGGAGGGTGTACTATAGTTACACCACTTCCTCTAATTTATTCATTATTTTGGGGATCTTCTTCATCCGTTCCTTTGCTAAGGTAGGAAGAAAAACCCTTGGGTTTTTTTCCCATTAGTAGGTCTCTCGGGAGGTTCAGTAGGTCTCTCGGTATGTTCGGGCTTGGTCCTATTATTTTCACCTCATCCTTCTCACCGAAAAAAAACTCTCTTAAAGAAGAATAACTCGTAACATAAGAAAGAGCTTTTCTTGCGTCCGAATTTGCTTTTTTCCTCCAAACCTTGTTACGATGCTGTTTTTTGGATTTAGAGGTGCGTTTTTTTGGTACAGCCATAATATTTTTATAGTTCAATTTTATTTAGAAAAAAATATCAAATTTTTGAATATTCTATATTTTTTTATTTTGTAAACTTCTTATATTATATATCTTTAAATTCAATTCATTTTTATAGTTTAGTTCCATTTTATTTAGAAAAAAATGATAGAATATTCTATCGTTTTTTTCTTGCATTTTGCAACCTTATTAGAGAATATTTACTAGTAATAGAAGATCCACGATACAAATTGATAACAATTATCAATTCTTACATACGTATATCGAATTTTGAGTAAATGAAAACTATGTCATTTTAACAGATTCAATTATTTCTCATCTTAAGAATTCCAATTGGTTTAATTTTCTATTCAATTCTATTCTTAATACTACTATTGATCTACAATAGAAAATTTCATAAAATAAGAATGTGTGTGTACATGACTAATAGCTCAGTACCTAGACTGAAAAAGAGTTCCTTCTTGCTCATCTTACAAATATTTGATTAGTATCAGTATTGACCGGTGCAAATCTTTTGCAGAAAAAAGATGAAAAAAGGTCACAATAAATATGAAATCGATAGGATTGCATCCCATATTCTATCGTTCTTGTTTATTTATGATCTATCGTTTTTATTTTATTCTCTTCAGGGTCTAGTGGATTGGAAACCAAGAATGTGGAATATCAAAATATTGAGAATAATGATTTAATCTTCCTATGGAATTTATATACAAATATGCTCGGGTCGTACCTTTCCTTCCGCTTTCAGCTTCTGTACCAATCGGATTAGGATCCTTTTTTTTTCCAGGAGCAACTAAGAGTGTTCGCCGTACATGGGCTCTTATTAGCATTTTTCTGTTAAGCGTAGCTATGTTTCTTTCTTTCAATTTGTTCTTGCAACAGATTACCGGCGGTCCCATCTATCGGTATTTCTGGTCCTGGGTTATCAATAATAAGTTTTCATTAGAATTAGGCTATTTGATTGATCCACTTACTTCCATTATGTTAGTTTTAGTTACAACAGTTGGAACCATGGTTATGATCTACAGCGATAATTATATGTCGCATGATAAAACATATGTGAGGTTTTTCGCTTACCTTAATTTTTTCAATGCTTCTATGCTGGGGTTAGTTATTAGCCCTAATTTATTACAAATATATTTTTTTTGGGAATTAGTAGGAATGTGCTCCTATTTATTGATAGGTTTCTGGTTTACGCGACCCAGCGCGGCTAATGCTTGTCAAAAAGCATTTATAACTAATCGTGCAGGGGATTTTGGACTCTTATTAGGAATCCTAGGTTTTTATTGGGTAACAGGTAGTTTTGAATTTCAATATTTGTTTGAAAAATTCAACGAATTGACTGCCGTTGATGGGGTTGGTTCGCTCTTTTTTACTTCGTGTGCTTTTCTCTTATTTTTAGGTCCAGTAGCCAAATCTGCACAATTTCCACTTCATGTATGGTTACCTGATGCTATGGAAGGGCCTACTCCTATTTCAGCTCTTATACATGCCGCTACTATGGTAGCAGCAGGAATTTTTCTTGTAGCTCGGTTGTTTCCTCTTTTTAAAGCTCTACCTTTAATAATGTATCTTATCTCTTGGATAGGTGGAATAACAGCTCTATTGGGAGCTACTATGGCTCTCGCTCAAAAAGATCTTAAAAAAGGCTTGGCTTATTCTACTATGTCTCAATTAGGTTACATGATGTTAGCTCTAGGGATAGATTCTTATCGAATCGCTCTGTTCCATTTGATTACACATGCTTATTCCAAGGCATTATTGTTCCTAGGATCCGGATCAGTCATCCATTCCATGGAACCCATTGTTGGATATTGCCCCAGTAAAAGTCAGAATATGGCTCTTATGGGTGGTTTGAGGAAATATATGCCAATTACGGGAATCACTTTTCTTTTAGGGACACTTTCTCTTTCTGGTATTCCACCTTTTGCTTGTTTTTGGTCTAAAGACCAAATTCTTAGTGATAGTAAGTTATATTCTCCCATTTTGGGGGGAATAACTTGGTTCACAGCAGGATTAACTGCCTTTTACATGTTTCGTATGTATTTACTTACTTTTGAAGGGGACTTCCGCGTCAATTTAGTGAATTCATATAACAACCATATTACATTATATTCGACTTCTATGTGGGGAGAGGAGGAATCCGGGATATCAAATAGAACGAGAGCGGATTCTATGTCGAATCAAATTATAGGAAGCAATAATTCCTTTTCCAAAGAAGCATTTCAAATTTCCGAAGGATTGTACAAAAAGAACAGAGGTTTGGTTGTCACTTATCCTTTCTTCCATAAGGGATCTTTTGCATATCCGAAAGAATCGGGCAAGACAATGCTATTTCCTTTAGTTGTATTGGGAATATTTACTCTGTTTGTTGGATTGATAGGAGTTCCTTTTTTTCGAAGCGGAATGAGTTATGACATATTATCTCAATGGTTTACTTCAGCGATGACTCCTTTTGATAAGAAACATCCGGAGAATTGGTCCGAATTTTTCATAGACGCAATCCCCTCAGTTGGTATAGCATTTCTCGGTATATTTATTGCCTGTATTCTACATAGACCTATTTACTTCTTATCAAAGGATGTATATCCTAAAACAAATCCTAATATGAAGATTTTTATGGACCAATCGATTAATATTATATATAATTGGTCTTTTTATCGGGCTTATATAGACATATATTATGACATAATCTTGATTAAAGGTATACGAGGATTAGCTGAAACAAGTCATTCATTTGATCAATGGGCAATTGATGGAATCCCAAATGGAGTAGGTTTTTTAGGTCTTTTTGTAGGAGAGGAAATGAGATGCTTAGGAGGGGGACGTATATCTTCCTATATATTTTTTTCTTTATTTTGTATACTAATATCTATATTAATATATTACTATTTATTTTCATAATGAAATAATGAAAATTTTCACCATAGAAAACTAGAATGTATATTAAATTGTGCTCTTTATCAGCATTGATGTTTATAACATCATCCTATTTCAATATCGTTCCCTGAATTTCTTTTTTAAGATAATATTGTTAATTATTATTAATTCATTTATTTGATTTCATCAACTCGTTTACATAAAACAAAATAGATATAGAGAT
>BSBK01015156.1:0-22014 GCA_027943335.1 Chamaecyparis obtusa
ACATAAGAAGGGATGAATGCACGTGAATGTACTAGAAAACATTTAACATTGCCAAAATCAAAATGTGAAGTTATTATAGTTGGAATAGATTGGATTACACGAACACCTCAAGTAGAATCATATTATTATCCAAGCATAAAAGTCTCTACAAAATTTCTCTAACTTCCAAAGGCATATCAAAACATGTTAGGGTTGGAGGGGTGTTACAACACCTTGCCCAAGCTTGAGGAGATTAGACTAGAGTTTTCTCAAAGTCTTATTTATATACTGACAATAAGGATTTTCCGATTTGAGGTCGTCCTCTATAATGGGTTAAGTGAACCCTCCAGACAAGCCTCTCTAAAAAAAATGTTTCTAATCTAACAGATTGTGCAAGCACACCAAGAACTTCAAACTCCAGGTTAATCGTATTAAGAACCAATAGTCAAATGTGAACTGAGCTATCATCCATACAAACACATGAGTTCAATTTTAAGCCCAAACCAAATGAGTTTTATTTTATCTAATTTTAGATGCACCAAAGTCCAAATGTATTTTTCCTTGTTTGATTTTATTGCACCAATCTCAAATATTATTTGCCTTGTTCAATTTTTAACCACCATGTCAATTTTAAGCACCAAAATGAGATATGGAATGTGAAGTTTGAACATGCATTGTTCATTTTAAAGCACCAAAATGAAAGATGAATCAATTTTAGATTAACAAGATTAAAACTTTCTTCCAAGCCAGATGCTAAAAGGAAAAGTTAGTACCCAAAAAACCTAGCAATTAGTTTTGAAACTCTCTGATAGAAATATGGTTAATGTCGCGACAATTAAATTTTTTAGAAATTCTCCATACCTTTTCCACATAGGTGTCAATAACTCATTATTCTCTGATTTATACCTCCAAAGTGTTGATTCATTGTATCTTACTAGTATCTCGTTCTATATTATCTCTCTTTCTCTTTTTCTATGCTCAACAGGCTCACGAGTCTTGACTTTTTTGTGTTTTGATGGTCAAGTGCATTACATCAAGTGCATATTTTCAACAATGAAAATGTATCATTTTACAATAGAGAATAAGATTTTAGATAGAAGAGAAGGAAATCTTATTTTGTAGTTTCGAAACAATATTTTTGATAAAATGATTATCACTTGCACCCGCACACAAAAAGAAAAGTTTTCAAAGATCTTTATATAATTTATTTTTTTTTAAATATTTATCATCAAGATTAAAATTATAGAGAATAGACCCCCTGTAAAATTTCAAGAACTTTCTAAAAATGTAACTTTTTCAAAAATAAATGTTGATTTGTGTCTAGCAATATTTTTTTTATGAAATATCACAAAAAAATTATTAAAAAAAAAATCAGAAAAATCTTAAATTTGGACTGTAGCTTTCTTATGTGAAAAAAAAACTTGCAAAAAAAAATTCAAAGCATTCTTTATTTTGTGCCTTAGGGACCCATTTTATCAAAACATACCAGTTTTTATAGATCTTTTTTTTTTGCAAATATTTTCTAACAAAATTGAAATCATGGAGAATAGACCCCCAATATAATTTCAAGATCTTTCCAAAAATGTAAAATTTTCAAAGAAATATGTTAATTTGTGCCCAAAATTAATTTTTTATGAAATATCATAAAAAATTATAACAAAAATAAAAAAATCAGAAAATTATGAATTTTGGACTATAGCCTCTCTATATCAGAACAAACCTGCAAAACAATTTCATAAAAAAATTCCAATTGGTGTGAAAGATATGACCAAATTTCACGTCGGGTTCACCATTTGTAATCGGGTAATATGGGATCAATAGAAACTTGCAATAACATATAAAATCTCAACCATGAAGAAATTGTTAGAGCAATTAGTATTCCCAATATTCAAGAAAGAATGTAAGACAAATAATAAGCATAATCAATTAAACATTATGGAATCAATCCAAAATATGAATATGCAAACCATAAAATCCTTCCTTGGTGTTCTCCTCACACAATGTGGGATCTCAGAATTAAGCTCAAGATTGTGCCAACATAATAATTCAAAGAAATCGTGGTTACCAAAATCAAAGGTTTGGCTCTCTATTTATGATATTTTATGGGTTTCAACCATGAATGTGTTATTGAAGGGTTGATTAATCGTGATTGAGGATTTGAACTCAAATTGAGTGAGATTTCAACTGAGTTGATTGCTTGGCTTAACAAGATTGATTGATCCGTCAGCAAATAGATTGGAGAGATGACTTGAATGGGCTGGTGAGATAATAGAATAGACCGGTGACTTAACTGATTGCATGGATGACTCAACTAATTGCATGGATTAGACGACTGAATTGATGGAAGACTTAACTGATTGTTGAGAGAGGAATTAACAATGTGGATTAAATAGTTAGGAGAGGGAATTATGGAGTGAAGAGTTGTGATTGAAAAACTAACTTAAAGTGAGTGTGAGTTAGGATTTAGGAGGATAATTATGATTAAAATAAATAAAATACTATTTATTTACACATGTGGAGATATTTTATAAATAAATAATTACTTATTTATTTATGAGGGGAAGTGTTAGTTGTAATTAAATAAATATAATTTATTTAATCATGAGAGGGAATAATTAGTTTAATTAAATAAATATCATTTATTTAATCCTAAGATAGAATTTGATTTAATTATTACCGAAATGCAATGATTAGGAGGAGGGAACATGAATTAGATTTGGTTATTTAATTAATTATAATAAGGTAGGGTATAATTAAACAATGTTATTTAATTAATTATATTATAGATGAATATATGATGAATTATTTGTTTAGAAGTTCAATAATTAAAGTAATTAATTAAAATCACTTAATTATGGAATTAGGGAGAAATGATAATTTTGATCTTAGAATATGGTAGAATGACATGATTAATGTTTAAATAATAAAGATTATTTTTCAATTTAAGAGGAATGTTAGCAATGTCATTGCATTAGAGCAATAGGCCATTTTAAAGTGTCTATAAAAGGAAAAGAAATTATCACTATTTCGGAAGAAGAGGAGGAAAAAGAAGAAACTGAAAAAGAAATGGAAAAGAAGAAAGAAGAGGAGATGGAAAAGGATGAGGTTTTTACATCTAAATCTGCCTCTATGGATTTGAATGTAATTCTGACGATGTTGGAAGAATGAGAGTTTGACAAGATTGGTGATATGTGGTCTACTTTCTCTTCCAAGAACAAATCAGAGATAGAAAATATGTTAGTTGACCATTTTCTAAGTAAGAAAACTATCATTTCTGATGTACCTAGTATGCTACCAGATGATCTGGTAAAGATTGTTGAGAGAAATTTTTCGTGGGATGGTGTGCATTCTCATAAGTTCAAGAATGCAATTGAAAAGAAATTTATTGATGCTTCACAAAAATGATCTAGACTGGTCAGTGAGACAAGAGAGTGTATAAAATATATTTCTGATATCTACCGGTATTGTCTCTGGTGACTTTCTACTATTGACAACTTCAAAGGAAGGATTAAGGTCATTGAGTCTGAGTTGAATGAGATGGGAAATAACTATGATTTCTTCAAGGACAAAGATGGAAATCTAAGGATCAGAGTTTGTGAGCTACAATTTGAAATGTTACATTTGAAAATTCAAAGAGAATATTTGGTGAAGACATTTTGGTTCATAAAGGAAATGGTTGAGGTTCGGTTAGAACATCTTTGTGGAATTATTTCTTATGTAGAGGATTATGAGTGTTAGTTATAGTTCCCATAATAGACTTCTTCATTTGATGTGCTAGTATATCATGATAGTTTATGTGTTCTTGGATGAGATCAAATGTGGATGAGTGGAAGAAGGGTCTTCCAATTATCAAGGAAAGGTAAAAGAAATTATTTCTTATAAAATATGTTGTTTTTATATGATTATCTAAAAATCTTGTGGCCCTTTTCCATTGTGGCAAAAAAGGGGAGAGAAAATAAGGAGAAGCAAAAACTAAAACAGAATATCTAACTCAAGGGAGTTTTTTATCTTTTTGAAAAAAAAATTATTTTGCCATCAATGCCAAAGGGGGAGATTGTTGAAAGAATGGTTGAGATGTTGGCATTAATGTCATTGATGTCAAAACTTGTGTACCGGTTCTATGTTTGTACCAGTTGGTTGTCAGTTGATTTTACTTCGGTATTATACAGATCAGATGTATTCCATGTGACTTATTTTGGTAATGGACTGTATGGTTGGATGTCCTTATTATGGTTATGATAATATATTCTTTCAATACATATATAGTATTTAGTGAATACAAGAGTATGAATTTTTGGGTGGATATAATTGGTTGTTGTGCTTCATAATTCTTCCAAGTATCATGCTACCTAGACATTCATGCAATATATCAAAACTTGTTGGTATGTCAGTTGCACTCAGTTTTGAATGGGTCCCATATTATTCTATCCATCATTCATTATTTTTGTAGATCAAGACATGGTCTTGGTTTTGGTTTCCCCATTGGCCCCATAATATACTTTTCTTTTTGTGTTTATAGTTTGTAATGTGCTTATATCATGCCTGACCTATCATTAGGTCCTATGGTAATGTGGTATGAAGTTTTCGTATGTATGACCTATTATTTAGGTCTAGTGCTAATGTGTTAAACTATATTGTAATATAGTTTATAACTTAAGCCGACATGTTTTTGGCTACACCAACATATGTATTTATTTCATCATATAAGTATATATGTAGAACACCTATTCAAATCTAAAAATATGAGTGAGAGTATGTTGAAGGTGGTATGATGGGAGCATATTTTTGTGAGTGAATACCTGGAGGTGAAGTGTGTGAGTAAAAATATGATGTGTGAATGGTTACTGTAGAATCAAACTAAAGGCTTGCATTTAGTTTTGTTGAAGGGTAATGAAGTGTTGGCAGTATATTTGTAACTAGTTCTATTGCAATTAGTTATTGTTGTGCTACTAGTTGGAACGGTATCATGCATATATAGATGCAACCTCATTAGCTCACATTTTATCTGTAAGAACTTTTGGAATAAATCTTTTTGTACCAAGGTAGTTAGCCCAACTAGAAGTGATCCTACCTGCAGTGAACATTCCAGTAGTGAGCCCTTGTAAAAATCACCTTTACCGGTGTTTACTTTCATAAGAATTAGTTTCTCTATGTTTTTTCCCATATTGTTTGTACATGTTATATTTGGTGTCATGGTGTTTGTTTTGATTACATAAAAATAGGTTTTGAAAGGACCTGAAACCTTTTACAATGAGATTAAAAAAATAAGCATTAAATTTCCAATGGAAACAGTGCAACGACACCAAAAAACTAACAAGTCCATCAAAAGAAAAATAGAGAGAAAGGACAGCAAAAAGACAGCAGGACAACAGAAAGTTGGCTAGATAGTCTTCATTAGTTCAGCCGCATGTTTAGCCAACATCTGCATATTTGTAGAGGACACTTTGAGTTCCTCTATATCTTTGTTCTTGTGATCCTCCAGCTTTTTGAAGCTTGATCTGGTCTTTTTACTGGTCTGTGATCCTCCTTAACCTCCATGGGTGCCTGCTCCCCTTTGCCCTACTCCATCTTGTCCACAAGTATCTTGACATGGTGTTTGTTAGAGTAATAAAGTATTTTCTTATTAATTAAATCATGTTTGATTTAATTATTAAGTCACTTATTATCTCCAACTACTTAAGCTAAACTTTAGGCATATAATAATTAATTGCTTTATTAATTATTATTGTGCAACCTAAGTTTTAACTTTTTAGGTTTTTAGATCTCCTTTTATAAGGATTGATCTCCTTTTTTTTCATAACAAATTGTATAACAGATTATTCATTATTGAATTGCAACTTTTGTTTTTGCACATCAAGAATGATTTCTCCTCTCCCGTGGATCAATGCGTTCATGCCTCCATAGCTTCTTGCTTCTTCTCTCTCTTTCTGTGACAAGTGTTTGCATGCAGGTTTTCTTGGGAGCTATGGGTTGTTTACTTATCAACTCCAATATGGTATTAGAGCTTCAGATCTATTTTCCCATGTCCTCTTCTTGAGATATTTGGCCATGTTCGTCAGATATGAGTTTTTCAGAGGGTTTTCTGTCAGATCTAGGGGATCTCTTTTTCTGGTCACCTTGGGCTCAAACGGACCTCACCATTGTATTCAAAGAGCCCAAGAACCCCCAGATCCATATAAAATTTGTCTAATTTGGACAAAGTTGGAATCTATGGCAATTTTTTTTTGCAACTAGCCCCGACATGAATCTCGAGGTAGTCACTATTTTTTTGGAGCATTTCTGGCCCAAATGGACCTCACAATTGCATCTGCAATGCCCAAAACCCCTATTTCCATATAAGCCACACCTAATTTGGACAACTTTGCATTTTGGGGTTTTTTTTTACCAGACGGCCTAGCATGCTTCTCGAGGCAGCATGTGCGATTTTCAAAAAAAATAATTTATTTTTTTTAAATGTCGGCAACGGCCATTTGGTCATCAAATTTAAGCTGGGCAGATGTAGTCTCAGCCCCTGGTCATATGGCACATTAATTCAGCTCTTGACCCTAGCTCAGATGCAACATGAGGTAAGCATAATTGATATATTATTGTTTTAATATGCATGTTAGTAATGTTTGTTAGAGTAATAAAGTGTTTACTGATTAATTAAATCATGTTTGATTTAATTACTAAGTCACTTATTATCTCTTTCTGCTTAAGCTAAACTTTAGGCATATAATAATTAATTGATTTATTAATTATTATCATGCAACCTAGGTTTGTTCACCCTTTTAGGGTTTTGATCTCATTTTATAAGGATTGATCTCCTTTGTTTTCATAACCGATTAAAACATATTATTCATTATTGAATTGCAACCTTTGTTTTTTGCACATCAAGAATAATTTCTCCTCTCTCGTGGATCAATGTGTTCAGGCCTCCATAGCTTCTTGCTTCTCTCTCTCTCTTTCTGTGACAGGTGCTTGTATGTAGGTGTTCTTGGGAGTTGTGGATTGTTTACTCATCAACACCAATATGGTATCAGAGCTTCAGATCTATTTTCTCCTATCCTCTTCTTGAGAGATTTGGTTGTGTTCGTCAGATCTGCATTTTCAGAGGGTTTTCTGTCAGATCTAGGGAACCTCTTTTTCTGGTCATCTTGGCTTCAAACGAACCTCACAGGTTGCATTCACAGTGTCCAAGAACCCCTAGATCCATATAAAAATTTTCCAATTTGGACAAAGTTAGAATCTGTGGCAAAAAAATTGCAACTAGCCCTGACATGTATCCCGAGGTGGTCACTATTTTTTGAGTATTTTTGGCCCAAACAGACCTCACAATTGCATCCACAACGCCCAGAAATCCATATTTCCATATAAGGCATGTCTAATTTAGACAACATTACATTCTGAGGGAAAAAAATTTGTGTACCATGGTCAAGCTGCCCTAGCACACATCCTGAGGTGGAAGTACATAATTTTTTTTAAAAAAATTTGGGCCACCTAGGCCCCACCGCAGGCGGCCCCGACAGCGGTTGCAGTGGTGTAACCATTGGTGTGACCGTTGTGATTAGTTGTTGGTGGTCATGGCTAACCATCCAGGGTTAACCAATAGTTAACCCACTTTTTTTGGCCATGTTGCATGCTTTGCAATTTTTCAGACAGGCAGTTGGTTTTTGGCTCCTATCTTGGACGTACGAGATCAAAATTGGGCATACAATATAGCGTCGGAAAGCTAATTCTGAGACAGATTTAGATTTGTAGGTTTGGTTTTGAGATTTTTCCATTTTTTAGCATTTTTCTGCTAAAGTCAAATGTTTTCTGTGCTCTTGGCATTTCAGACCTCTTGCATTCCAAGATCAATTTCTCTTGCATCCGAGCTTTGTTTTTGACAAACAAGATATTGTCGGAAAGATCTTTTAGATCTTGTATCAGATCTGAAGGTTGGCACTTGTGATTTTATCATTTTTCTGACATCGCCAACATTCAGATCCTTTTAGACACCTTCTTTGGGCCCTCCAATGCAGCAGTTGGTATTTTGCTCATAACTTGAGCATACGGTGTCGAAATCGGGAAAATGAGATATCATCGGAAAGCTAGTTTCAAACGCTATCTAGATTTGGAGGTTTGGATTTCTTATTTTTCTTTTTTGATAGTTTTTTTTACTGTCAAAGATAGATGATCAGTTTTGCACTCTAGAAGCTCTATCTTGCACATCAGGACTCCATTTTGGGAAAATAATATATCATTGAAAAGCTTGTTTTGAGATCTTTGCAATGTTATGAGTCATTTTTCCAGATTCTCCTCCAAGTATATTTTATTCAGTTTCTTGAATTTTTTCAATCTGGTGGATATTTTGGATATTTCAAGTCTTGGGATCTTTTCCTTTTGAGGAATGGCTCGTCTTAGGTTGTTCTTTTATTTCAGAAGTCTTTTCTCTTCTTTGAGAAGTGTATACTTTACTTTTGTAGCATTCTTTTATGCACATGCACTGAGATAAAGTCTCATTGATGCAGGAGCATCCTGGGTGTAAGAGCAATCTTGCATCACCCAAAAAAATATTTCTATTTTTATATTCAATAAGGGCTATTTTGTGCAGAGCTGTTATTTATGGAAAGTTACTATTTTTGGTAATTTTCATATGTGCTCAGAATGATCTGATTTCTTTCTTGGAGGTTCATTTTGGTCATACAAGTCTGCCAGTAAAGTTTCATTGCCAGATCAAGTGTATATTGGAAGATATTGAAGATTTTCGGTATTGGCAGCAGGGGACAGAAACTTTGAACTCAGTTTTGAAGGCTTTAGAGGCCCCGGATGAGGTCAAATTTTGGGCTGAATGAAGCTTACTTAACTTAAGCATTGTAGAGCTCCTCGCGCCCTTTCCGAAATGGGGTTACAATAGTCAATCGGGTCAACTGGTGATGACTTATGGTCTTTGGAAGTTGGGTCACCTGAAATGGCCGAAAATAATTTTTTCTTCAAAATTTCTGTTCGAGTTTCAAAATTTATTTTGAGCCGACTATGATGTAATAAAATGTAAAATAAAAATAATTCTAAGTTTGGTCGGCCTTATTGGCTAAAATTCTGGAACCTTCCCAGGCGGTGGAAAATTGCCTATATAAGGAAGGCTGTATTATTGTCTTAGGCAGTTCAGAATAGTTCTGGGTAGTAGATCTGGGTAATAGCTCGAGGATTTGTCCTACAGAATATTGTAAGGGAATGCCCATGTGGCTTTGCATATTGTAATTCTGAAAGTTTGTAATTCCACATTTGTAGAGATAATAAGAAGCCAATTTTCTGTTCTTGCATATTGTTGTTGTTTCTCTATTTCTGTTATGTGTTTGTGGTATTAAGGGGAGCACCCTTCATCAAGTGGTATCAGAGCAGGAGTTCTTGATTGTGTAAACAGATCGCCGACTGTGAGGCAGTTTGCACCAGGACCGTGGCTAGGGTTTCAGCGTGCATCGCGAAAATGCCTCCACGAAGGGAACGTGGCGGAAGAGCTGGTGTTGTAACACCTGAGGTTAGAGAGTTGCAGAGACAAGTGCGAGCATTGCAAGAAGAGATTCGTAGAGGAATGAATCTTAATGTCGGAGACGAAAGCGAGGATGAAGCTGAAGAAGAATATCAAGAAGGAGAAGTTGAAATTGTGAACCAGGAGGAAGAAAGACTTTTTCGGGCGATTTCCAAGATTGGGAAAAGACCTAAGATTGAGGTTCCTACATTTTCTGGAAATCTTAACCCAGAGGAATTGATCGACTAGATCAATAAGTGTGAAGAATATTTTGAGTATGAAGATGTTGAGGATCCTGATAGGGTCAAATTTGCGAAGGCCAGACTGAAAGGTCATGCGAAGATATGGTGGCAAGAGATTCAGTTGGAGCGAAATAGAAGGGGAAAGGAGAAAATCATGAGATGGGATCGGATGGTGGATAAATTGAAGTGACAGTTCATTCCTGTTGATTATGAGCTTGACCTACTGAAGAAAATGCAGAGTTTGAAGCAAGCAGGAAGATCTGTTCAGGAGTATACAGAGGAGTTCTATCGACTTCTCATCAGAACAGGCCATGCAGAAGCTGATAAGGAGAAAGTTGCCCGATACCTTAATGGGTTAAGGCCAAGCATTCAGGAGGAGCTTGTTTCGCACCAGGTGCAAGTGTGAAGGTAAATGTTGTGATGTGATTATCGATAGTGGAAGCACTGACAATTTGGTGTCAGAAGAGATGGTGACAAAGTTGAAGCTCAAGAGACAGAAACACCCACATCCATATCGGATTGCCTGGGTACAGGATGACCACAAGGTCATGGTCAATGAACAATGCCTGGTGAAGTTCAAGATTGGCGGATACCAAGATGAGGTATTGTGTGATATCATATCTATGGATGCATGTCATATGTTGTTGGGTAGACCATGGTAGTTTGACAGATGTGCTGTACATGATGGCCGTGCGAATACCTATTCCCTGACAAAGGATGGAGTGCGACATAAGCTAAAACCATTGAAGGAGACTGAAGAAAAGGTATGTGGTAATGCAAGGATAACTTTTGTTGATGGAAGAAATTTCCTAGATGGTATGAGGCATGAGCATGTATGTTTTGCTTTAATTCCAAAAGCTGGTAAAGAGGAAGTAGAAGATGTTCCTGTAGAAGTTGCAGATTTGTTGAATGAGTTTCAGGATATTGTATCCGATAACGTGCCTGATGGATTACCACCAGTCAGGAAGATCAGTCATCAGATGGACTTGACCCCAGGAGTGAGTTTGCCGAATAAGGCAGCACACAGGATGACACCTGCAGAAAGTGAAGAGTTGAACAGACAAGTACATGAATTGTTACAGAAAGGATTGATCCGTGAGAGTCTGAGTCCCTGTGCTGTACCAGCGGTATTAGCACCAAAGAAGAATGGAGAATGGAGGATGTGTACAGATTCTAGGGCAATAAACAAGATCACAATCAAGTACAGGTTTCCATTGCCACGAATGGATGATATTATGGACTGTTTGAGTGGAGCTGTGTATTTCTCAAAGATAGATCTGAAAAGTGGATATCATCAGATTCAGATCAGAGAAGGAGATGAATGGAAGACTACCTTCAAGACAAAGGAAGGACTGTATGAGTGGTTAGTCATGCCTTTTGGGCTAACCAATGCACCGAGCACTTTCATGCGGCTCATGAACGAGGTTCTGAAAGAATTTCTGGGTAAGTTTGTCATTGTTTACCTAGATGATATTTTGATCTTTAGTAAGACATTGGATGAGCATATGATGCATATTTGTATGGTGTTTGAGAAGTTGAGAGATGAGAAATTGTTGATTAATTTGAAGAAGTGCAGTTTTGTGAAGAAAGAGTTGGTGTATTTGGGGTTTGTAGTTTCAGGAGAATGTCTAAAAATGGACCCAGAGAAGGTACAGGCTATCCTTGAATGGCCTACTCCAAGGAATGCTACTGAGGTAAGATCTTTTCATGGTCTAGCTAGCTTTTACAGAAAGTTTATCAAAAATTTTAGCAGTATTTGTGGACCCTTGATTGAAACAATGAGAGGGGATAGAAAAGAATTTAAGTGGACTAATGGGGCAGAAAAGAGTTTTCAATTATTGAAACAAAAAGTTACAGAACAACTTGTTTTAGCACTTCCAGATTTTAATAAAGTGTTTCAAGTATATTGTGATGCTAGTGGTACTGCAATAGGAGCTGTTATGAGCCAAGAAGGTAAACCTGTTGCTTATTTCAGTGAGAAGTTAAATGATGCCAAGAGGAAATATTATGTTTATGATCAGGAATTTTATGCTATAGTTCAGGCATTAAAGAAGTGGAGACATTATCTGCTTCCTAAGGAGTTTGTTTTGTACACTGATCATCAAGCTTTGCAATATTTGAATAGTCAAGGAAAGTTGAATCAGAGGCATTTGAAATGGGTTGAGTTTTTGCAGAGTTATACATTTGTTTTGAAACATAGAAGTGGAAAGTCTAATAGGGTTGCAGATGCTCTTAGCAAAAGGCAACTATTGCTGACAGAAATGCAGATTGAAGTGGTTGGGTTCAATGAACTCAAGAATTTGTATCCAGAGGATCCTGATTTTGGTGAAGCTTGGAAAGCTTGTGCAGAACCTGTTACTCTAGATAGGACGAAATGGTTGGATTTCATCATCCAGGATGATATGCTATTCAGAGGGAGTCAGTTGTGCATTCCACGAAGTTCTATGAGGGAGAATCTCATCAAGGAGAAGCATAGTGGAGGATTGGCTGGACATTTTGGTCGTGATAAAACCGTTGCTTTGGTTGGTGAGAATTATTATTGGCCACAATTGCAGCAAGATGTGAAGAAGTTTGTACAGAGTTGCAGAGTATGTCAGATGGCGAAAGGAGTGAAGTAGAATACAGGGTTGTATCAGCCATTACCTATACCAGAGAAGCCTTGGGAGGATATCAGTATGGACTTTATTCTTGGTTTACCGAGGACACAGCGGGGACATGATTCAATTTTTGTAGTAGTTGACCGATTTTCAAAGATGGCACATTTCATTCCCTGCAAGAAGACTATTGATGTTGTTCATGTAGCAGAATTGTTTTTCAGAGAGGTAGTGAGACTACATGGTTTGCCAACGACCATAGTTTCAGATCGGGACGCGAAGTTTGTTGGATATTTCTGGCGTACATTGTGGAAGAAGCTGAAGACAGATTTGAAGTTCAGTTCATCACATCATCCACAGACTGATGGACAAACAGAGGTGGTGAATAGAAGTTTGGGAAATTTGCTGAGATGTTTGGTTGGAGATAAGCCAACAAGATGGGATTTGATTTTACCACAGGCGGAATTTGCATACAATAATTCTGTCAACAGGAGCACTGGTAAATCACCATTCCAGATTGTATATGGAAGTAGTCCAAGAAATGCATCTGAATTGAGGAAGATAGATAAAGGAGAAATAAGTAGTGCTGAAGCTGAAGATTTTGCAGAACACTTGAAGAACATCCATGAAGAAGTGAGGAAGCATATTACCAAGATGAACGCACAGTATAAGGCTAAGGCAGATGAGAAAAGGAGGTATAAGGAATTTCAGCTTGGAGATGAAGTCATGGTTCATTTGCGGAAGGAGCGGTTTCCAGTTGGTACATATAACAAGCTGAAAATGAAGAAGTTTGGACCATGTAAGATATTGAAGAAACATGATTCAGGAAACGCATATGAGGTAGAATTGCCTACTGAGCTAAATATTTCACCAGTGTTTAACATTTCAGATCTGACAGAGTATCATGAAGGAGGTGTTGAAGATGAGATCACAGCAGCACAGTGGAGTATTCCAGCAACTAGTTCAGACACTAAGGAGATCGAAGATATACTAGACAGTCGTGTTGGCAGAAGCACAAGGAACAGGACATGAAGAATATCTAGTCAAGTGGAAAGGACGACCTGTTGAAGATTCATCATGGCTGACAAAGGAGGAGGTTAGCCGTCTTGGCTTTCCTCTGCACACCTGAGTCGTGACAGGGTCACTTCTCAAATTACCCTGGGTGTCTGATGCAGGAGCATCCTGGGTGTAAGAGCAATCTTGCATCACCCAAAAAAATATTTCTGTTTTTATATTCAATAAGGGCTATTTTGTGCAGAGCTGCTATTTATGGAAAGTTACTATTTTTGGTAATTTTCGTATGTGCTCAGAATGATCTGATTTCTTTCTTGGAGGTTCATTTTGGTCATACAAGTCTGCCAGTAAAGTTTCATTGCCAGATCAAGTGTATATTGGAAGATATTGAAGATTTTCGGTATTGGCAGCAGGGGACAGAAACTTTGAACTCAGTTTTGAAGGCTTTAGAGGCCCCGGATGAGATCGAATTTTGGGCTGAATGAAGCTTGCTTAATTTAGGTGTTGTAGAGCTCCTCGCGCCCTTTCCGAAATGGGGTTACAATAGTCAATCGGGTCAGCTGGTGATGACTTATGGTCTTCGGAAGTTGGGTCACCTGAAATGGCCGAAAATAATTTTTTCTTCAAAATTTCTGTTCGAGTTTCAAAATTTATTTTGAGCCGACTATGATGTAATGAAATGTAAAATAAAAATAATTCTAAGTTTGGTCGGCCTTATTGGCTAAAATTCTGGAACCTTCCCAGGCGGTGGAAAATTGCCTATATAAGGAAGGCTATATTATTGTCTTAGGCAGTTCAGAATAGTTCTGGGTAGTAGATCTGGGTAATAGCTCGAAGCTTTGTCCTACAGAATATTGTAAGGGAATGCCCATGTGGCTTTGCATATTGTAATTCTGAAAGTTTGTAATTCCACATTTGTGGAGATAATAAGAAGCCAATTTTCTGTTCTTGCATATTGTTGTTGTTTCTCTATTTCTGTTATGTGTTTGTGGTATTAAGGGGAGCACCCTTCATCACTCATTCTATTGCATGTCTGGGATCTTGCATATGTTCATGCTCTATGTACTCGCACTCCATTATAAAGTGCCAGGGGGGTTTGATGTTTTCCTTTGTTTTCCATCTACTTTTGTCATGTGAGATTTCCTCCAATGACATTAGCCTCAGGTATCTTTATTTGTGTTTGTACTCTCTCTGCAGTTCATATTGGATGATCTTTTTAGTGTACCTATCATTACTCCCTTGTCAGCATTATGGGGGGGTTTCTACTATTGGTTCTACTACTTCCTTGGTCTGATAGTGTGAGCTATGTATTCAGTATTTGATTCTATGTACTAGGAAAATGCAGTGGCTAGGTACCTATGCATTCCGGTGAGATGCATCATTTACCATATGGACATTCTTTCTTTCTTTTTTTTGGACGCACTCTTCCAGCTTTGATTGATCAACTCTTCATACTTTTGGTTTTTTATGCCATTTGTATTTTTGAGTTTAGGTGTTTGCCTTTGTTTTCCTTCTAATTCGAGTAGTGTCATTTGAGGGCACTTGTGTATACTATAGTATTATGTATCTTCGACTTCAGTTGTTTGCCTTTGTTTGCCTCCTGATTTGATTAGTGTCATTTAAGGGAACTCATGCAGATTAAAGTCTTCTCTACCTGGTCGTATTTCATTGGAGGATCTTCAGATCATCAATTACTTCTTGAAAGATTTTGCAGCTCCTTGCTTCAGTGTTGTTCTACATGTTTATTTTTGTTCCTATTTTCCAGGAACATTCCTAGTTTTGGAGGCTTCTTCAGTCCTTCAAACTAGTCTTTGTCTCTTTTTGGAGTAGATTTTTTCCCATGTGGTTTTCTCTATTTCTCTGCTTTATAGAGACTCTCTTTTATACTTGGGTACCTGATTAGGCCTTTTGTTGCCGGGACCCATTTGCTTTCAATTTTTCTTTCTAGGTTTTTAGCTTCTCCCAAAGTTCATCTTAAGGGGGGTTGTTTGAGTAATAAAGTGTTTGCTTATTAATTAAATCATGTTTGATTTAATTATTAAGTCACTTATTATCTCTTTCTACTTAAGTTAGACTTTAGACATATAATAATTAATTGCTTTATTAATTATTATTGTGCAACCTAGGTTTTACCTTTTTAGGTTTTCAGATCTCCTTTTATAAGGATTGATCTCCTTTGTTTTCATAACAGATTATTCATTATTGAATTGCAACTTTCATTTTTGCACATTAAGAATGATTTATCCTCTCTCGTGGATCAATGTGTTCAAGCCTCCATAACTTCTTGCTTCTTCTCTCTCTTTCTATGACAGGTGTTTGCATGCAGGTGTTCTTGGGAGCTGTGGGTTGTTTACTCATCAACTCCAGTAGTGTTGACTATTTTTTCTCTTTCAAGTTTATATCAACTTTTGGTATATTTGAATGTTTAAGTTTGTACCAGTTTTAAAAAGTTTGGAAAGAGTATTCTGGAATAATTGATTTACCCCCCTCTTATTTATTTGGTATGCTCAATAAATATGCTTGTACCCAGATTTATTGCATGCATAATAGTAACCATTCAAAAATTGAACACTCCTATCTATCTTTACATTCACAAAACCATTCCTCGTCATTTTACTTATGTAGTCATTTACATTTTATGTCCAAGTTTATTGCAGGCATAACATTGACCATTATATGATTGGGATCTAATATGGCTTCTACATTCACTATCTCTATGTCCAAACTTGTTGCATGAAAAGTAATTACTATTTATAGATTGAGAATACCTAGTTTGAGCAAGAGTGGACTTCTTGAAATTATTCTTCTTCTAGACTAGAGTTAAATCTTTTTTATCTTAATTTTTTTCTTGGATTTACCCTTGACCTTTTCCTTTCTTTGTCATATTTTCTACAATTATTATAAATTTCTCCTTTATCAAAACCAAGACCACCTTTTCCCTTAGATGGTTTCTAAAAGCCTAGCATTTTATCAAAAAAATCACTATTTCTTTTGAGTTTCAATCCTTTGTCAATTTAATATTCTTTTTCATCCTTCAATTCCTTCCTCAAGGTAACAGTTCATCTTCCTCAATCTTAGTGCATTCACCCATTTTTTCATGTAGTTTGGTTCAATCAATAGTCTTCTTTCCTTCTTCAACTAGAATCCTCAAATGGACTATGTTATATTTTGCTTTCTTAAGCTTTTCCTCATATTCTATGTATAGAGCTCTAGCATCTTCTAGATCATCAAGATAAAATCTTAGTTCTCCTTCATGATCCACTATTCCATACATAGCTCATCCTTTATGTTCCATGGCATCCAAATATTTCTCTAATTCAAACATTGTGTTCAAATACAAGATCTACCTCAACTATTATATTGTTACTTCAAAAATGTCACTCTGATGCCAATTGTTCAACACTTTTTTATTCTAAGAGGTGAGTGAATTAGCATACATTAAAAAATAACCAATTATTACTCATTCATTCCATTCAACACATTTCCAGAAGTAAATAAAAAAAAGAAATTAACAAAACACAAAAGAACAATAAAAAAAATTATGTGGAGGACCTAAGGAAAAAACCACATTAAGATCCAACTCACTATGTGAAAAAAAATTATTACAATAGTTTTGGGCTCATGGCCAAGGAGGCTCACTGCTCTTGATTTGACTTGTAAGATAAAGTGCACAACCCTAGGGAAAGATACAAAGGACTTGCAAAATGAAGATCACTTCTTTAGAGTAATACATAATATTGTATGATTACAATGAAATGTGTTTGATGAATTTCAGTACAAAATGCATTTTCTAAAATGTTTATTACATTTCTCTACTTCATACATCAAAAATTAACTTCATCATTATGTTTCACAACATTCACTAATTATCTTCACTTGTGCACCTTTGCATTATTCCATATACACTTAGCATCTCATATAATCCACAAAATAATTTGAACATATATATTGTTAGAAGAGTAATCTTTACTTGTATTTATTAATTGTAATTAGGAGATTCCTATGGAATCCCTACATGTAATTTGTCATCTAGTCCAAATGGGAGGACAACTCATATTATGTAATTTCTCTATTTAGTCTATCCTCCTTAAGAGGATTGTGACAATTGAAACACACCTATTATGAATGGTGGCAATCATAGACTTGGGAGTTACATCATTACTCCTCTCCTCATCTATATTTAAGAGTTCTCCTCTCTCATTTCTATGATGAAGTTATTGTAATGAACATCTCTCTCTCTCTCTCTATATATATATATATATATATGATTTCTATATGTTATGGTTATTTTAGGATGATGAATTATATGTTAGGATATCATTGATCTTCTCATAGTTTACTGAATCCATACTTGCATGTGTATGGTTGGCGTATCTATTTTGTACTTCTGTTTGACGTTCTTGATGTGGTTGAGGGACGGAGTCATAGTTACTTTCTTGCGAGATCCACACGATCGGTTGATCCCCGCCATTGCATGTTTATATTTATACATGTATGTACATGCTTGTCTTTTATGTAGGTTTGCAGGTCTCGGGCATTGACTTCCCTGAATTGTCAGGATGAGCATGCCCTATCGCAAAATATCAATGGTAAAAGAGGGAAGATAACATACAAATCCAAATCCTAACCCTAGCCATTGATTGTCCTAAACATTGGGCAAGTATCTATTTCTACCCATCTAAGTCCGTCAATATGACATGAATTCGTGAGCCCTTCCTTGGTGTTGTGTGATATAGAGTTAGTCATTTTTTGAGTTTTGGGAGTCAAGTGGATTTGCTTGTGTATATTATTTTATTTAATTAATTAAGTTAGGATTAATTTTTGAGGTTTGAATATTTATATTTTTATGAATGTGGTAATTTTAGTTATAAAGTATATTTAATTATTGAGGGTAATTAAATACCTTTGTTAATTAGATGATTAAATTAAAAGACTTAAAGTTGGAATTAAAGGGTTTGATTAATTATTAAATCATATTATCAATTAAAAGGCATAGTTGATTTATTTAATATTTGATTTATTAGTTTGCATAGTTTATTTGTGCTAAAGTATTTATTGTTTAATTAAATAATTATATGCAATTTAAGTTGCACTTTTGGTTTAAGTGAAATTAAAATTATAATTAAAGTTAAAAGTTGAGTTCGAGTGTTAATTTTAAAAGTGCTTTATTTATTGAGTTATTTATCATGCAACTTAAGAGAGGAAGTTGAGTTCTGCTTTTGAGTTTGCATATTTTGGAAACCTTAGGAGGGATAGGTTTCCTTTATGTAGGGATTCTGGTTATTATTTTGATTACGCTAACAGGTTTTGGAGAGCTCTGGAATAATTGACAGATTTTTGGGAAAGCTTGTTTTGGTGGGCATTATTTTGTGATCGTTCAAAAGGCTTGGATTTTGAAAGTTGACTTGGATCTTTCTTGGCATCAAATTTTCAGGCATAGGTTGAGGTAGGGTTTGAAACCCTCGCATTTTGCAAATTATCCTTTTGGAAATATTGTATTCTTTGTGTCTGGGATTTCTATGTGGTTGATTTGAAATTGATTTTGGTTTTGATTTGGGTGTGGCTGTGAAAATTGGGTTAAATCGATGTTATATGGATCTGGTATTTTGTTTTGGGTGTTTGAGAACCCTAGAATAAATCTTAATGAAATTAATATTTCTTTTCTCTCAATATGTTCTTAAAAGATTATTTTTAGGAATTGCATGTAAAATTGAAAATCAATAGTTGTTAGCTTTTGTCAAAAAAAAAAAACCTAATGTTCTATTGATGAAAATCAATTTGTAATTATAGGTTTCGCAAGCCTAAATGTATGAGGGTTTGATTTAAATCTATTATTTAATTTAGAAATATATATATATTTATATAATATATATATAATGTTGCATGTCTCTAATGCATGGGGATTTAATGTTTCAGACCTGTTATTATATATATATATATATATATATATATATATATATATATATATATATATATATATATATATATATATATATATATATATATATATATATATATATATATATATATATATATATATATATATATATATATATATATATATATATATATTTATTTATTTATTTATTTATTTATTTATTTATTTATTTAATTTCTGGTGGATTGTTTCAAAAAAAAATTGGAAAAATAAAATCAAAATCAAAATAGATTTGATTGATTTTGTTTTTGAGTTATTTTAAATTTAAAAAAAAAAGTGTATTGTGGTGGGGACGGGACACCACCCCCGTACCCCCACGTTGACATTGGGAGCCTGATGGTGGCTTCCCCAAGGGAGCAGCATGGCAGAGTGTACCCTATCGGCGATGTCCCTTTGGGGGCCGCATGACAGTGGGGGTCCCTGTCGATGATGACCCTTTGGGGGTCGCACGGTAGGGGAACCCCTGTTGTCGGCGGTCCCCACGGGGCCGTGTGGTAGGGGTGGGGTGTGCCCCCCCCCCTTCCCCCCATGTATTATTTACTTGATGTTTTTTTATTATAAAATTTAATTTATTAAATTTTTAAATTTAAATAATATTTATTAGTTTATTTAATCTTTAATTTAGTTGAATTTAATTCTTTTTAATTTAGTTTAATTTTAAATTAGATTATTTAGAATTTAAATTTCTTTAATTTTTAAATTAGCTTGGTTAATTTATAATTAACAATATTAATTTATATTATTATTTAATTGATATTTAAGTATCATTGTTACTTAAATTAATTGTTTTCTTTTTCTTTTTTTTAGATATGCTTTAATTGCATGGACGTGAATTGTTGGGGGGATGTATTTTTAATCTTTATTGGATATTTTATTTGATGGGAGTTTTGAGTTGACTTGATAAATTGGTTGACCAGAGGCTTGCGGGGTCTTTTCCTTGGGGCGTTTATATATTTTCTTTGTTATGCATTATGACGTTATATCATTTTGATCATTCTATCCAACCTTATTCATTTGAACTCGGGTTTAATGTGAACACCCGGAGGGTGTGTATCATTTTGTATATACCTTGTGATGTTGTGATTATGGTCTTGATTATTTTACCCAATCTGATTTTGTGTTGAAGCATGTGATTTATGTGAGCACTTTGAGAGTGCATTTATGATGTCATGGTTTTGAGAACCAGTGCATGTTCCTTATGTTTTATGGGAACCAAAATTTTATCAGTATACTATCATGAGACCTATGTGATTATTTATGCTTATGAGCCTAGGGGAGGTTAAATAGGTGCATCTTAGGGGAGTGGCTTACAATAGGCTTTTGGGACCCAAAGTGGTCAGTACTAGGGTAACCTATCATAAGTTGTGTAATAAGTGATAACTAAATAAACTTGTTAGACAAATATTAATAAGATAATTGTTATGCCTCGTCCATGCCTTGAGTGCTTGTATAGGTTAATGATGGGAATGGGATGATACCTAAAGAGTAGTTATGATTAGAATTTCTCATCTTCATGAGAGGGTATTCTGGTTCTGCATGGGTCATGTTGAGGGTCCACTGTAACTCAACCTGATAAACGCTTGAGGATCTGGGGTCTAGAGAAACCAGTCCAGGGTAACTCAAGTAGTTGTCCATGTGATGACACTCCCATAGTTTGTAGCCTAAGTCTCCTCCATAGTTTCTGCATTTTCCTCTATTGGTGTATCTTTGTTGTCTCCTTATTATCTGGTGGGTTATTTTGTATTATTTGGTGATTATGTACGTGTTCGACATTTTGTTATTTGGTGTTTTGGTACGTGTTGGTCATTTGATGTTTATTTATCTTTAGTCGGTGGCGCCCTTTGAGTTAGAAAGCCTTTAGGACCTTTTCTTAGATGTTTTGATTGAGTTTTTTATCTGAGTGGGGTTTGTTGTTATCTCCTCAGCACGATGGGAGTGGACCTTTGGTTCCATGAGGTCGGGTGGTAGTGTT
Source organism: Chamaecyparis obtusa (assembly GCA_027943335.1). Lineage (NCBI taxonomy): Eukaryota > Viridiplantae > Streptophyta > Pinopsida > Cupressales > Cupressaceae > Chamaecyparis > Chamaecyparis obtusa. The sequence continues at coordinate 21,230 of BSBK01015156.1, forward strand.
ATCTTTTACCATTTGAGATTTTGACATTCCTGTAGCGGTGCGGGAGGATGCTTGTTTTGTTACCTTCTTCTTATTCCTCATTGGAGACTTGTTCATTCTTATCTTTTGATGATCATGATTATATCTTGTATCAATGCTTCACGGTTGCAGATATTGTATTATATTTTGTATTTGATTATTGTGACATACCTTACGACCTGTGTAGAGGATATCGTATCAATGTGTATACCTAATGGTATTGGATGTACTTGTTATTCATATAAGTTAATTGTAATCATTTGTAATATAATTATTTATTTTGTTATAAGTAATTCTACGTCATGGGACCCTCGAGGATTGTTAACTATAATTGAGTTGTGCTTATGTACTTGTTTGTATCTCATGGTTGTATTGCTTCTGCATTGTTATCATCATTATTTGTAAACACTTAAGAAAAAAAAATTATGTAAACATAGTGACTTGTATTAGGTTAAATTCTCCTGGGTTCCCTGGCAGGGCATTACTCTCTCTCTCTCTCTCTCTCTCTCTCTCTCTCTCTCTCTCTCTCTCTCTCTCTCTCCTTTAGTCTATAGCCTCATTCATAATATCACAAGGGGTTTTTCTTTTCTTTTACCCTTTCAAAATGTCTTGTCTCCTCTGCCTTTGGCTTGCTTGGTGAATACTCTGGATTTTAGTTTTCTCATGGTAACACTTTCTCCCTCATCTAGCTCACTTGGATTGTTTATTTTTCCTTGCTCTCTTTATTAGTATTTCTTTCGAGGTATCAGAGTAGGTTACTTATCCTT
>BSBK01015157.1:2500-34954 GCA_027943335.1 Chamaecyparis obtusa
AAAGTAATAATATAATCGCCAAAAATATAGGTTCTTCTATTTATTGGAGATTGGTCATTAATATGCTGGAATTTTTTCCAGTGGGGCTTGTAACTAACAAGATTCCTTTTTCGAGTAAGGCATATTATGTAGCTAGTGAGGCTTTTCTAAGGAGGTATTTTTTATTAATAAATTGAGACATTTTTATATTGATTTTTCAATATTTTGAGGGTTTTCCACTCATAAAAAATTATGTTATGTTTTCTCATTATTTTTGGTCTATTTGATCTCAAAGTTCAAATTGATAGACTTGTGAATATTTCAACATATTAAGTTTCTATGATCTATTGAACATTTGTGCTTTGATTATGTTCTCTATGCTCATTCATGTTAGATAAATTTTCATGCATAATGCTATACTTGATAATTGTATTATTTTGAAACTGGCATTCTACATGTTCAAAGTTGTAAGAGAATAATTCAAGGTCTTGTTGAATTGGTATATCATTGATTTACACTACTCACCACACCCTCTTAGTGGTATTGTATGTAATATAGCTATCACAAGTATAGCATATATAACATGCTTATTGGATAAAATAATGGAGAAATCCCCTATCACCTTGGGGCTACAACCTCAACATGGTATATTGTACCCTTGACTTTCCTAAATCAAGATATGATTGTACGTCCCTCTCTTATATGAAAACTACTCACTACCTCTCAAGGTCAAATAAATATGCTCTTCCCTATGAAATAGCTAGGTGTGTAGTTATATGACCATTGCCTATATGGTTACTACCTATCTATCCCACTCCTCTTTTACTTGTTCCTATATGGGTTTTTCATCCTACACCTATTCCTTAGAAGGATCCCCAACCTATCTATATGAAAAATGTTGGAGAACTTTTCCTTCTCACCTAGGTGGAACTTGTACACATAATACCTATGTATGAACACCTTGTATCATCCATAATCACTACCTTCTCTATATCCTCCCTTATTTTTCTCTACCTCATCTCTCCTCGTCAAGTTTACATCCTAGTTAGAGATGGTATATCCTCCTCCTCATCTTACAATTAAGGATATAGCTCTCCTAACCTTTTCAACCTAATAAATGGATGAGTTGAAAAATCAGGTGTCATCCTAACATTTGCAAGATCCCTCCTCATATCTGAAGGATTCAAGACTAAGGAATTGAAATTTTTTTGTACTACCTCATATTTAAAGATTAATCATCACCATCTCTTCTCTTGTGTAGTCTTCATGAACTCCATTATATAGTTTACAAACATACTATCCTGAACCTCATACAAATCACTTATAGGACTACAATGTACTCACATGGCCAAACATGCAAAAGTGTGACCCTTCTAATAGTGTCACCCTATGGAATTATACCACCCAATGAAGATCATGATAGAGGTGGGATAATAAAATTTAAAACCATGCAAATTAATTCTCATCCATAAGTACCATCTCTAGAGTCCATCACCTTCCTGTAGACTATCCTTGTGATAATGTATCAGGACACTTGAAGCCCCTAATATATTTTTCTAACACTAGAGGTAGTTCTTATCAATATACACCTTTCACTATTTGACCTTTCCTCCTCGAATATCCAAGTCATCTTCATTGAATGACCATCATAGTGTTAGAATGACTTTAGAACAACTAAGAGGAGGGGGGGGTGTGAATCATTTATTCTTGGGTCTAGATGTACCAATTCAAATTTCTATATCTTCAACAATCTCAGATCTAATCAGCTTTCAAATCGGTCTCTATAGCATATACCAATAACATAAAACTTGTAGTCCACTATCCTAAAGTAAGTAACTTGTAGAATATAAAACTTTCAACATCATCCACAATAATATTCATACAATTATACCACTAGGATTTACAATGGGAATCCAATTTGGAAAAAACTACTTGTAACATGCTACTAATTTTTACTCTTCTAAAGTGAGCTATGTGAGATGCCAACCTGGTTAAAGGTTTACAATACACACTATTAGGTGTGACCTGGTTAAAGGATTTAACCACCTTGTTAAGAGTGGCATTATTAGAGGGCTTCAGAACATTCCATCATAATTTCACCTTGATTAAAGGATTTATAAAAAATGACTGCTAGTTCAACTTTGATTAAAGGATTTAAACTGACATAACGATCAGAAAGTAACAGGAGGTTCTAATCTTAAAAATATACAACTCACTTTGCAAATCCAGATCCACTTCTCACATATGTTGATTTACTAACTGACCTTCATTTTCATCTCCATCTCTGCTCTTCTCAGAATTCTCTTCAAGCAATCTCAACTTTGTTTAGCTCCTTCATAGCTGCACCTCCAGCCTTCTGCTTAGTCTTATTAGTCAATAACATCAACCTCTACTCTCTTGTTTTGTAACCTCACAATTAGGTTAATCTTATACCTCCTTGATCATGTAGATTAATCTTTTTCTACTTAATCTCTTCTGTAGATCTTAGGTTTAGGTCATATCCATCATTATATTCTCCTTCTTTTCCTTCTAGATACATCTCCAAACTTCTCTTAGAAATCATAAGAAAATGTTTTACCATTCATTAAATGTTTTATACCATTCATTAATAGTGTCAACACATTTTACATATCCCAAGAATTCAACTATATCGGCTGGGATTCTTAATTCTTTCTCAAAATGTAAATTACTCACACTTGGTCAATACTCTATTCATCTCCTTGGTCATTACTGTGTATCTTGGTCATCACTAAAAAATTTCTTCTTGACAATTATCTGTCACTCAACAATTACTGATGTTTGTTCAACACTAGATTTTCTTGACATATGCTGGCACTCGATCGACACTAACATCACTCATCTTAAACTAGATTTCTTCACTTTTTCTCAGTTAAGTCTATGTTTCTAGTTTTTCTTCTTCACTATGTAAAAAACACATTACCTTGTCAATGTGCCAACTAATCTATTGGAAATATAATTGGGAAATGTGATACTGAGAGGGGGGGGGGGGGGTGAATCAGATATCACCTACTAAACCATTCTCATATAAATAAAACTTTTGCATAGCATTAACAATACTTGATCATAATCAAATAACTGACATCCTAAACATCATCCATGAAAGCATTCATAGCATAAAGATTTTGGTTACCTAGAAACCCTTGAAAGGTAAAACTAGGGTGGGGATGACACCCAAAAATCTTCACTACTGCAGTAATAAATTTCCTTGTTAGGGATTACAAAATTTGATCAAAACTTGATCTACCCTATGAGGGGTCTGCCCTGTTAAAGGCTAAAAGACTTATATAGTCTACCTTGTTAAAGGATTTGAAATTTACAATAAAGTAAGCACTCGATTAAGAGATTACAAAAAGTCTGTTAGGACTACTTGGTTAAGAGATTTACCCTGATACACTGGCTAGAATGTCCGAGTACTTGATCTTTCAGTTTGCACTGTATGCAGATAACAAATCTTCTCTTTACTGTATGATGTTGATCTCATCTATCAGATTTATCTCTTTTCTATGCTTTCACTGCTTTTCTCGGTCACTGGACTTTTTTTGAATACTTCTCTTCACTGAATCATACCTATCTACTTATTCCCTTCACATTAACTATCCCTTGCTATGACATTTTAGGGTTTAGATCTTGACCTTATATAATCAACAAAACACCTTACTGATTCAAGATCTATGGTTCATATTAATTCCTTTTGCCGCTTTAGTCTTACTAATGTCTGATTGGCTCTAGGTATTGCATAGGGATCAATAATGTCTAAGTAGATGCGTAATTACCTCCATAATTATCTTAGCAAAAAAAATACAAAACATGAATGTTGGCCAAAACTGTTTACCTCAATCACTGTGCCAAAACAAATTCTTATGTCATTATCTGGCTAACTCGGCAAATATAGTTTCTGATACTTGGCATATGTTGATAACTCTGATGCTCGGTAATTGTTGCATATAGGACTCAGCAAAACTAGACTCGGTATACTACAAAAATACATAGTGACCATAAGTTTACTCAATAGTACTACTACTCGGTAAGTAAACATTACATAGCCCAACCTTTACATAATGACTCAGTCGCAGTGATGACCGACCATCATTGCCTAGATAAATGACTAAGTGTGGGTCACTAATAGCCAAAAAAACTATAGAGATCTACAATCTCCCCCTTTGACATTACTAGCAAAAACACTTTGTCATGACATTACATTTCCCTTTACAAAAATATGTTGTATAAGAAAAATACAACCCCTGAGATATATACAAAAAAATTTCAAAAAAAAATTTGGTTACCTCCCCTCTTTGTCATGTCATGTCATGATTTTACTTCCCCCTTGATTTTGACATGATGAATGTCATCTGGAGTGGGGATCTCAAAATGCTTCTCCATAAATGGTTTGTGTAGCATCATAACCATGTGTAGTGCAATTTCCTATCCTCTAGCAGCAACAGTTAAAACTTCAGACTACACTTCTAGGTCAGCAGCTAGATGGACAAGGCTCTCAGTAGTAGACAAATTTGGATCCCTCTGAGTTAAGTCCTTAGCCTTGACCAAATTTCTCTGTAATTCCTCCAAGTGAGGTGTTAAAATTGTTTGCATAGAAAGTAGACGAGATCTAATCTTTCTATCATTAGCCATCAGCTCAACTATCTTTCCTTGAGTATGCATTATCTTGACATAATGGTTTGAACTATTTTCTAGATAAATACTTAAAGATTGACTGGTGGATTTGAGTTCTTTCTCTAGTTTATCAATCAATCATTGGCTCTCCTTAGTGAATTGTTCTATATTACATAGTTTTGTGAGCAGAGAGTTTGCATTTATAATTACTTCTTTGGTCTCTACTACCGAAGTCAAAAGTGTGACCTATTTAACTGCAATCTCGGCAAATGCTTTCTGCAACATTTTGGTCTCGAACTTTCTTTTTGACCACTCAAACAATTTATCACTGGCGCTACTCATGTCATTATTTACCTTTTGAACAATATGTACAAGTTGTTCCAATATGGGAGCAGAACTATTTACATCTGATAACTCATAAACATCATTTAATATATCTTTGATTTCATACAAAACCTATTTCTGCTGATGTTCTCTTCTCAATTCTTCTTGTCTACTTTTCCTTGACAATAAATCTTTCAATACCTATATTTGTTCATAGGATAAGTTATTAGTGTCCCATTTAGAAATAGTAATAACTTCATCAATGGTTACCTTTGGTTAAAATACTTCCATTTTCTACTTGTGTGCCTTCTTCGATGTGCTCCCACTCAGCATCTATACAAGAGCTTGTATTGCTTCTTGTTTTGTAGGCTCTTGTACCTCACTAGCTATGTCTTTTCCTTATTTTCCCTCACTTCCCTTAAATTCCACATGAGGACTAGTAACTTTTTCTTCTGACTTCTCTGTTTCGTGGTGAATCACCTCGACAGATGTCATTTGAATAACTGGTGCTAGCTTCTCTATTTCCTCAGTAGTACTTGTACCAGCTAACTGATCAACTGTAACAACTTTAGATTTGGTGGGGGTAGTGTTACCAATTGATGTCACATCAATTTTTGGATAAGCTTTGAATTGTAAAATTATTGTGTTACTACCTGGCAAAGATGTGTCTTTTGCTTTCTTGGCCCGTATGTCTTCCTTGGTTAATACCAGATTCTTAACTAATGTATCCTTTGCGATATCTACAATGTGTACTTCAGGTTCCTTCTGAATTTCCTCTTCCTTGGGAGCTTCTATCTTTGGAATGGGTGATTCTATTACACTTTGTTCTATTTTAGGCTCGACATCCTTAGATGTACTAGCACCAATATCTCCATCTTTGTTCATCAATAATCCATAGAATATCTTCCAAATCTTGACACTTTCTTGTACAACATCCTCAACCTTGTGTTGAAGGATTAGATAAGTTTGAAGCTTAGGATCAAATTTGGCTTGGTATTTCTCCACAATTTTTCTGATGTTGGCAGGGGTGAGACTTGATTCCACTTGTGCTAAAGTGCTCTCCCTTATTTTTTTTTCAATATTAAGGGCATATTCCCATTTTTGTGCAACCCTATTGCTCAGCTTCTTTGGAATTCAATTCTCCAACTGAATAGGTAACATCTTGAAAGTGCAAAGCATTTCAAGAATAGCATCTTCTACTTTTTCCTTCTCTCCTATACTCAAACTTCCAAACTTTAATTCTTTCAAGTCATCCACTCTTGTAGAGTTTTTTTATCTTGTGGCATATTTTGTCCACAAGAGATTTAACATATTATAGTGCAATCTTCTTCTTCACCTCTTCATAACTTTAAATTTCCTCATCATCTTCTTGTACCAACACAAGTTTCCTTCTAGGCCTTTTGTTTCCCTTACTCAGCACTACCTTAGGTTGTGTAGGTTTTCACTTACTGGATGCAGGGGATACCTTAGGAGTTTCAATAGTTTCTCCCCTTGTTCTAGGCCTTAGAATAGGAGGCAAAGACACTTTGGGTTTCATTATTATTTTCTTGGTTGGGGGCTTGACAATTATTGGTTTCTTTCCTTTCTTCTCTTCTACTTGAGTTTTGTCCTCTTCTTCTTCACTGTGACTAGATTCACTTGGCTCATCTTCTCCCAAACCTTGGTTTAATTCTAGTGGAGCATCCTTGTCTAATTGTTTTACATACTTCTCCACATTCTTTACTATCTTCTTTCTTTTCCTCTCTAAGGTTGCAGCTGTTAAACCCAAAGAGATTTTTTATTTGGCTTCTTCATATGTTCCAAAGTAGGGTGCCTTGCTATCAATTTCTTCAGCTAAGAGGGTTGTGATGGCAGCAGTAGCTTCATCTATATTAATTTCATAGGGTATTGCCATGAGCCATGAAACCCTAGGAAGGATTGCTTGTGCATATGTGAAATATGTGTCAACTAGAAAGCATATATCATTATTGTACTTCTCAACTAATCAAATAGGGATTCTGCTCATCTTCCTCATTTTCTTCTTAAGCTCAACAAAATAGTTATCCATTACTCCTTTAAAACTATCTCCTACCTGACCTATAAACTCAATGATTTGCACTGTAATGGGTTTCTTCTTATCCCATATCACACCTCCATGAGTAGGAAAACTCTTCTTTACATAAAAGAATAGACAGATTAAGAGAGAGCCAAACTTACACTTTGAGTTTTTTGTAGTTTGGATTGAGTTGAGGTTCTCGGCAAGCTGAGTCAGCTGGAGCTCAGCAAGATCATATGTGTGCCCTTTCTTAATGATTTTCCATGCCTGGTCCACTACCATATAGGGGACACTATCCAACCGACTGGATTGGTAAAACTTATGCGAGATAACCCTCACAACAAAGTTAATTTTTGGATTTGTAATGGTAGAGATCGTCATTCCTCATTTGTTCCATACAGCTTGTGTGTTTTCTAGAATTTCTTCTTTGCTCAAAAACTTCATTGTCCTTTTTTCTAGAATCGTAGGGTAACCAGTGACTTGTTGGATCATTTCCTTTATTATCTTCACTGGTCCATCTTCCAGCCATAGTTTCACGTCATGTACCCGAATCAACACTACTTTTATCCATTCAACCTTAAAATTATGTGATAAATCTAGGGCATGCACTAACCCTTGTTCAACAACCGATTTGTACTCTAGCTTCAACACTCCATTAACACATAACTTGTCATACACCTCCCCAATCTCGTAGTCTCTGATTTCCCTAATTTTACACATATAACATGACCTAATGTCGTTCATCATCAACACATTTTCTGGAATTAAAGATAGGGCTCTGGTTGAGTCTCCTTTAATTGCGGAATTCAAAATTGTCTTAAAGATTCATGGCTTGTAGAATTCATTCCTTACCAATTGTGCGTTGAAAACCTCCATCCCTTGTTTCTTCATTGTATTAGATGATGATGCCATTTAAAATTTAAAATTTTGAAAAGAAATGTTTTCTCAGTGATGTACCTTTTTCTCCTAAAGTACCCTGTAGATGATTTTTGCTAATGAAACATTGTAGAAATTCAGAATCGACTTGGTAAACTAGTTGCTCACGCTCTGAATCACTCAAAGAAATCTCAATTTTCTAGGTGAAATGAAATGAACGACAACTTTTCACTTTATAGATTTTGAAAAGTGAAATTAGGGCCTCATAAATGCTCCATACAAAATTTGTAAGTGGAGTACAACTATCTCAACAAACTCATGCTAACCTCAGCTAACACAAGCTCGGTCAAAATAACTATTATGACACATATCAGTACCTATAGCATCTCAGCCATAATAGGTGCTCAGTAAACACTGATATCTCGGTCAGAATACTGTCACTTGACATCAAAAATAAAATTTTCTATTTTGCTCACATATGTCGTAATGCATCTTTAACTATACAAATTGGATTTGTACTCAATCTTTATGTTAGGAACTGATGTAAAATAAAGCTTTGTAAAATTTATTTCCAAACATACATACTATGCTTAGTTAGAAGAAGTGTGATCATTTGATCCGTCATATTGGGTGACCTTAGATGTGCTAGCTTCACTAGTGCTTCCTTCTTCTTTCTTTATCAATGTATTGTCCATCTGATTTTTCAATTTCTCACAGATATCTTCATTCTGATTCTGATCATTTCTTGACATAGGTTATCTATAGTCTTTCTTAAGATGACCTATCTTATTACATTTGCAACATACAATGCTTCCAATCATCCATCTTTTGGATCTCCCTCTGAAATGAGTCTTCATGTAATTTGCTCGAATGTGTCCATATTTTCCACAATAATGACAACTATTCCATGTGTTGTAATCCCAATTGTATGAGTTGTTCTTCATAGGTGACTTAGTCTATTCATTTGGTGACCATCTTGGTTTAGACCCGCATTGAAATTCTCTATGCTCATACTTCTGACAGTTGAAACAATTGCCTTGAAACATAGGTGAAGTAGGTGGGTTACTAACCTTAGACCTACATTCATGTGCCTGATGTCCATGTTTCTTATAGTTAAAGAAATGTCCATTGAACATAGGTTTTGAATCAAACTTTCCATGTTTACTTCTGCATATGTTGGTTGTATGTCCTAGCTTTCCACAGTGATGGCATGTGGGCTTGTTGTTCTTTGGTTTTGCATTCTTCTATTCTCTATTCTTTGATGATTCTCCTTATTTAGCAGATGAAGCATGTTCATTTAGTCCAAGTCTAGATCTATCATTGGATCTTCTAGGTGACCTCAACAATTCTTTAAAATATTTTACAGCTTCATTAGGTTTGTTCATCCCTTCATTGATTTCCTTTTCAGTTCTAAGTTCATTCCTTAATTGATCATTCTCAGACCTCAGTTGTTTCATTTCCATATCTTTCCTACCCAACTCTTGATTAATTAGAAGTAGTTGATTTACCATGTCTAGTTGATTATTATTCAACCTTTGCATGTCATTTTTCCTTTCATCCAATCTCGTTGCAATTTGTCTTTTGTCTTCTTTAGCCATTGTCTTATCATCTTTAACTTTCTTTTTTTGTTCAACTACTTCACAAAGTTTGACAGATTGAATCTCATGTTCTCTCTTTAGATTCCTGATGTCATCATTCAGTATGGTATTCTTCTCCAGTAGCTCTTTTATGGCTTTGTCACTTTCTACAAAGTTTCCATTATCAAATAATCCAGTGGTTTATTCTTCTTAATACTGTGATTCATTTTGTTGAATAGCAATTTCTCTCCTTTTGTTCAAGGATTTCTTCAGTTCCCCTCCAGCTACTTCCAGTTGTTGTAATGCTAGTTGTACATCAATTTTTTGATTCTCTATGACCTTTCCTAGCTTATAGACTTCCATCTCAACATCTTTTTCTTCAAGTGGTTAGACTTTCTATGAGAAACCTTTCAGCTCTTATACCAATTGTTGGAAATATAATTGGGAAATGTGATATTGAGAGGGTGGGGTGAATCAGATATCACCTACTAAACCATTCTCATATAAATAAATTTTTTGCATAGCATTAACAATACTTGATCATAATCAAATAACTAACTTTCTAAAAATCATCCATGAAAACATTCATAACACAGAGATTTTGGTTACCCAGAAACCCTTGAAAGGTAAAACTGGGGTGGGGATGACACCCACAAATCTTCACTAGTGCAGTAATAAATTTTCCTATTAGGGCTTACAAAATTTGATCAAAACTTGATCTACCCTGTGAGGGGTCTACCATGTTAAATGCTAAAAGACTTATACAATCTACCTTGTTAAAGGTTTTAAAATTTAAAATAAAGTAAGAACTCGGTTAAGAGATTACAAAAATTTTGTTAGGACTACTCGATTAAGAGATTTACCCTAATACACTAGCTAGAATGTCTCAGTACTTGATCTTTCAGTTTGCACTGTATGCTGATAATAGATCTTCTCTTTACCGTATGATGTTGATCTCATCTATCAGATTTATCTCTTTTCTTTGCTTTCACTACTTTGCTCGGTCACTGGAATTTTTCTCAATACTTCTCTTCACTGAATCATACCTATCTGCTTATTCCCTTCACATTCGCTATCCCTTACTACTACATTTTAGGGTTTAGAACTTGACCTTATATAATCAACAAAACACCTTACTGATTCAAGATCTACGACTCATATTAATTCCTTTGGCCACTTAAGTCTTACTAATTTATGATTGGCTCTAGGTATATTGCATAGAGATCAGTGATTGCTAAGTAGATGCATAATTACCTCTGTAATTATCTCAACAAACAAAATACAAAACATGAATGTCGACCAAAACTGTTTACCTCGATCATTGTGCCAAAAAATAATCTTATTTCATTCTCTAGCTAACTCAGAAAATGCAATTTCTAATACTCAACATTCACTGTACTCGGCATATGTTGATAACTCTAGCATTCGGTAATCGTTGCATATAGGACTCATTAAAAATAGACTCGATATACTACAAAAATACATAGTGACCATAAGTTTACTTGGCAGTATACTGCTCGGTAAGTAAACATTACATAGCTTGGCCTTTACAGAATGACTCAGTCGCAGTGATGACCGACCATCATTGCCTAGATAAATGACTAAGTGTGGGTCACTAATAGTCAACAAAACTATAGAGATCTACACTAATCAAGTGCCCATTGAAGTATCACATAACTCAACCTTTACTAAGGTCCTCTTGTTATCTCCTCTTTTCAAATCCACTTCATCAATCAAAAGATATGGTACTCTCCTAGATAGCAATTCTCTTACCAGTTAAGGTTTGACATCAATGACAATATAACAATTGTTTCAATTGTAGTTTCCAACACATAGAGAATCATCATCCTCTTGTAGGTCATACTACATAAACTCCTAAAAAATCTAGGTACCCACCATAGACATCCTCCAAAGTGATAGACATCTCTCCATTAGAAAATTGGAAGACACAATGCGGACTCTTACATACACTGGTTTATTTTATTTTTTCATTTGTGGAGAAGTTCTCTATTGCTAGATGTTGAATTTGGTATGTGGATCCTAGAGAACCGATTGGGTTTATTAGGGTATACAAATTAGTTTCTAAATTTAGCATACACAAGAGGAAATATCAAGTTTAATTTTGTCTTTGGAAAGGTTCATAATTTTGTAAAGTATTATTTGAACTCTAAAATGTGACATATAATCTCTTATGTTTTATTATTTTGTTTAAGGCTCACTTTTTCCTATTATAATTCTTTTTTATCAAAATCCAATGTTTGATTTGATGAAATCCAATCCTCATAGCTCTAGAGATTGTATAGGTAAGATCCTAAACCATCTATATGTAGGGAAAATAACTACAAGGCTAGAAAGAAGATTAATAATGAAATTAATGAACTAAACTACTAAAGAATAATTATAAAAAAAAATATAATGTAAACATACTCAATAAAAATGAAATAATAAAATATTTCAAACAAATTGACGTATGCCTCTCTTCTTATGTTTCTTCTCTGCACTCTTGTTGAGATGACCCTCAGTGTTGATTTTAGCAAGACCTCAACAAAGATTCAAGAAATGCTTAATTACAATAAGCTCAAAATGAAACCCTAATAAGTCAATTAGAATGTAATATATTGGATCCATATTATGCGAATGGATAGGGTTTATATAGATGTTCAGGATTGCATGAATGATTAAGATCAATTATGAGAAAAATGGATTGAATAATTGACATAATAAGAGAGGAGAAGATTTTGCGTAATCTTCTAAAATTGACAGTTTGTTTCGAATTCAAACTCAAAAAGAAAACATTCATTTGGGAAACAAGAAAGAAGATAAGATCAAGAGGATTTTTTTTATTTTCAAAGATAAACATTTCCAAAAAGTGCAATTTAGGAAAAGCAAATGATTTTTGAATTAAATTTTTTTTCGCATATTTGAAATGATTTAGAATTCAAAGTTTCAATTTTTAAGGTTTTGAGGGATTTCTTGAATTTTAAGAAATTTGATTTCCTCATAATTTTGAGTTTTCAATTTTTTGAGGATTTAAAGATTCAAATCAAATTAAAAATTCAATTTTTGGATGAATATGAAATTAATGTAAAACTAGTATGAAATTAATTAGAAATTGAAATTAAATTAAATTAATTTAGGAAATTAATTTAATCAAGAGGAAATAATTAGAAAATTTAAATAATTAATGATAATTATTCAAACTATGAGACTATAGAAATTGAATTTAATTAATTAGTAAAGATCAATTAATTAAAGTTAATTAATTAAATAATATTAGTTATTTAATTAATATTGAGGTGATGATTAAATGATTAAACGATTGGTGAAAAAACTTTAGAAATTAAAAACAGGAAGTTCAAATACAACTCAAATATTATGAATTCCTCAAGAATTTGTCCATTGGAAGTGAAAAATGCAAAAAATCAGAGTCCAAAGAAAAATCACGTTGCAGAATCGCCAGGTGAAATTAGGGTTAATTCACCATGACCGGACAAAAGTTAGTAACCTGGATTCTGCTTCAGCTAATCCGATTTCCAAGCATTCTTCAAACTCAACAACCAGATCCTCAAGCCCGGACAAGGAATTCACCAGCTATTGTTTCAATTGCTGGTCATATGGGCACAAATACAAACATTGTAAATGGAGGGATGTTAGACATCTTCACCCCACTTATAATCACCTCAAGGAATTTATCGCAAAGCAGAAGGCTAAAAGCTTGCTAGAAGCCCAGAAAAGTGGATAATCTTCAATCAAGGTCTCCGCTCCTCTCGGCGAATTAAATAATCTTACGGATAATGTAACCAAGGATCTTAGCTTGAAGGAAACAGATTATTTTCCAACACCTAAAACTAGGGTTTCGAAACCTAGTTTGGAATCCCAGACTCACTATGGCCACCGGTTCCAAAACAGGATATTGGAAGAAAAGATTTTCTCTATTAATACATTGGACACACAAATGGCTTTCTTTGATAAAACTAAATATGCAAATGTGGGGAAAGTTAATTTAGAGCCAGTCAGGGTAAAATATACTGAACGGGTCTCACCTCAGGCCATCTCTGAATTGGGGAAAGGTGGAGTGGCACCCACTCAGGCCCTTACCACTCACATAGTAAATAAACCCCCATCACGGCTACCAGCATGTAGAAACCCTGGGACCACAAAGTCTCTGTCATCCAGGACAATTCTGGCTATTAGCTCTAATGAACCTCTATCTGCTGCGAGGGGAGGGGGAATGCCAGAGACCAAGGCATCTTCTGGTGGTGGTAGATCAAGATAAGAAGAATGGCACATGGTTAAAGGCAAGAAACTGGTAAAATCTTCTCCTAAAAATTACAATAGCAGTAATATTATTCTTAAAAACTCCTTTGATTTACTAAGTAGAGATAATACTTCTTGTAAAAAGCTTCCGCATATAGAAAATCATCAGAGCAATAGGGTTTTGGGAGGGGACGAAGTTCCCAGGGGGAAATCACATCTGGATTGTAAATTTACACAATCTGATGTGAGGAATTCTCCCCTCCCCCTACCCATAACCCTAGCTATGGAGCAAAAAGCTTTAAAAGATAGTAATGATTTAACAGGTATTCATAAATCTCCAAATCCGTACAACCCTCCTCATCGTAGGAAGGAAAAAATGAGATCATTTAACAGCAAGCCACAAAATATGGTTAAACCTAGTAATGAGGGTAACCCATCACATGCTAAGTGTAATGATTATGTTTACACTCCACCACATAGGCGTTTAGCTAACCATAAACATTCAATATTTCCAATATATGGTAATCACGATCCTAATCATTTTATGGTGACATTGGATGAAAGTCACATTTTGCAAATTCAAAATGCTTATGCAGAGACAAGTTTCATATGCAAGTGGATGGGAACAAGTGTCCATATAAAGGATCTAATCAAAGGTCTATTATCTCTTCTCCCCTCAGAGGTAAGTATTACTATCTTGGCAGACAACTTTATTTATGTAGATTACAAAAGCAGTAATCTTAAAAATGAAATTTTAGAGAAAGGTTATTTGAAATTCAAAGAAATTTCTTTTTTTTGTATGTTCTTGGTTCCCTTTATTTAATCCAATAAAAATAGCAGATTTCCAAGTAGAAAAAGCAATTATGTTAAGAAATCTGCCACTAGAGTGTAATCATCTAGAAATTGTGAAAAGAATAGGAGATAAAATTGGAACTTTTAAAAGGATGGTTAAAACTGAATATAATAAATCAGATGTGATTATCATTGTTAAGGTAAATTATCATGACAATTACATTCCCCTCCTCTAGCTGTGTTTTAATTCAAACACCATAATTATAAATCCCAAGATCCTAGAGGACTTCATAGAAGATTCTGAGAAAGGAAGGAATCCACCCTCACTTACACTTAAAAATTGTGTAGATGTTTTCCATGACTTGGATATTAGGGGTAAAAATAAAGTTCTTAAAAAATAGAGGGGGTTTTGAGCTCTTGAACACTAAATTTGGGCACTCTGAAGCTCCACCTCCCAAATTGTGTGAAATTAATGCTCTGGTTAGCATTAATAATGCCTAGGAATCCTCCAAATCTCCTACTCTGTTAAGGAGGCTGGAAACTCCCCTCTTCAATAACTTTGAAGATACTAGTTTGAATAATGCAAATGTTAATGATAATCATAAAATTTTAGACTATGGCTGTAAGAATAGTACCATAGAGCACTTAGAACTGAATCTTACTAACAAGACCATTGTAAATGTGCAAGTAAAGATTGATATATTTATAGAAGAGGCAGGCCCACAAGAAAGTCAACCTATGATTTTCAATGGTATTAATACAATTGCTTCCGAACCAGCAGATACAGACCAAAAGAAAATGGATGTATTTAAGAAGGATACACCAATAGAATAGTCTTTGAACATAGAATATTCAAGCCCAACAATAGTTAGGCCCTTTCCCCCACTATTATCTGACACAGGTCTATCCAACATGGTACCAAACTATTCTCAGAATAAGAAGGAGATACATACTCCTTTCAATACCTTTGAAATGGGGGTAGATATGGATAAAGATTTTAGTAATGTTATCCAAAATGATAAAGGTAATTTCGAAAACATGGTATTTGAAAATACCTATGTACCCCCTCTATCACATAGCAACACAACTAGCTCGCCACATAAAATTCTGTCTCCAAAAAATATTTAGGAAGATAATATTATAAAGAATTCATTCAATATAGCTATTGAAAACTTAATTATTCCTCAAACTACTAACGCATCATCTCAAACAATCGATAACATATCAAGCATTAGGTGTGAATCTAATAATATGGAAATTGAACCAGAATATACAAAAATAAAAGAAAATATTAGAATCTATATACAACCTAAAGGAAACAAGACTGATCTTCAAACATAATAGTCTTTGACACCAGAATGTGCTAATATAGTAGAACTAATGGATCAGGTAAATAAAATAGAAGAGGAGGTAAACCAAATTATTAATTACTTATGAGAACCACTAATGGATGAGTTAATGGACTTGTTTCTAGATGAGATCTATGATTTTGACGAACTAAAAGTTCAAAAAGAAATACTAATCAAACAGATTCAGGAATGTATTGTAGAAGAAAGTAAGGATGAGGGCAATAGACTGAATCAACCTTCTCCTATCCCAGATAAGGAAGTATCAGATAACAAACTGCAAAGCAAAAATATATTAAAAAATGATCATACCATTGAAGAGGGGACAATACAAGCTGTCTCAATACCTCTTGAAATAGAAACCTTAAATCTAGACCTACCAGGAGAAATGGAAGATATTATAGAAATTTATGGTAAGGAGATTTTAGATAGAGTGCAACCCTTAGCTTATACAATTAATGAACAAAATAGCCCAGGTAATCAGGATAATTTGATAATAGGGTCTCCTGGAGACTCAACTTTGGTTAAAGAAGCAATTGAAGGTCTCTTTGGAATAACTAACGAAAATAGAGAATTGGGCATAGCCTTGACCAGAGGTAGTCTAAGCACTCCTAATATTAACAAACATAAAAAGAAAAGAGGTAGGAAATCAGCCGTAGGACTGAGATCTCTAGATAGCAATGCTGACATTCTGAACACAGGGAAGGGGAAGTTCCTTCCCAAGGAACAATGAGAGTTACTACTTGGAATGTTAGGGGTCTAAATGCCCCTAACAAACAAAGATTAATCAAAAGATACTTAAAAAAATTCAAATTCAAAATCATCTTATTACAGGAAACTAAGCTTAACAAAGAGGACAATTCTAAATTTTGTAAAAGATTAGGTATTTGGAAGTCAGAATATGCCTGGTCAGTAGGTCACTCATGTGGACTTGCTATCCTATGGGATCCTCGTAAAGTGGTGGCTTTACCCTTGCATACTAATGATAACTAGATGACACTAACAATTAAGAGCCTAAAATCAGATTTAAAATTTAACCTGATCAATGTATATGGGCTAATCTCTAATGAAGAAAAAAGAAGAGTTTGACAGGAATTACAAGACCTTTTAACGAATAACCGAGAACACCCCTTTGTTATCGGAGGAGATTTCAATGCTATACTAAATCTAGAAGAAAAGTATGGGGGTTCTCAATTCATATCACAAGCCCATAAAGATTTTAGCAAATGGGATGCAGATAATCATCTAATAAGCATCAATACAATTAATGGAGTTTATACATGGAATAATAGAAGAGTTAGATTCAGCTACATAGTAGAACAACTAGATAGATTCTTTATTAGAACAAACCCCGATAACTTTAATTAGTAAGTCAATGCAGAGATCCTCCTAGAAGTAGGATCAGATCACTTCCCTGTCAGGCTTACCATTACAAAGAATTCAAAACCATCAAGAAATCTGTTTAAGTTTGAATTTATGTGGTTCCAAAATCTGGAATTCATAAACCTCTTAGAGGACTGGTGGAAACATATCTCGGTAAAAGGATAAAAAATGTTCTGCTTAACCCCCAAGTTAAAAATTATCAAAAATAAAGCATTAGAGTGGAACAAGAATAACTTTAATAATATATTCGAAGAGAACACTCAGTTAGAAAAAGAAATATCTGATTTAAACAATATAGTAATAGAACAAGGTATGAATGATCTTAGCTACTACAAGGAAAAAGAGTTGATGGCCAAATACAATGATATCCTCCTCAAAGAAGAAATCTTCTGGAAGCAGAAATCCAGGGAGTCATGGCTCAAGGAGGGCGACAGTAACACCAAATTCTTTCATAATACAACTAATTATAAAAGGAGTATTAATAGAATAGCCAAAATCAAGACAAGTGAGGGACTTATTATTGAAGATCCTGTTCAAATCTCAACTATTATCACAAATTTCTATAAATCCCTTCTCAATAACACTGAGGCAGTTGACCTCAATGCCCAATATGAAATGCTTAAAGCCATTCCTAAATTGATTACTGAGTCAGACAACAAAATAATGAGCAACAAGCTATCCCTAGAGGAGGTCAAAACTGTAGTGTTTCAACTCCATCCAGATAAAGCCCCAGGACCAGATGGTTTCCAAGCTGGCTTCTTCCAAAAATGTTGGCATTTTGTTGGTGAAGAGGTTTGGCAAGCAGTGGAAGCAACCAGAAATTTGGGTTCCCTACTTAGTGAAATCAACAACACCTTCTTTACCTTAATTTTGAAAAAGAATGAAAGTATGGATCGAGGGGATTTTAGACTGATCTCCCTATGTAACACCATATATAAGATTCTTTCCAAATGCTTAGCAAATAGATTAAAAACCTATCTTCCAACTATTATTTTGGAAGAGCAGACAGGATTTGTAGCAAATAGATCTATTTTGGACGGAATTATTATAGCGCAAGAAATAGTTCATACTGCCCAATTAACAAAGGAACCTAGTATGATAATGAAAATTGATATTCAAAAAGCATATGATAAAGTAGAATGGAGACTCCAGTGTAAATGCTTGGAAGCTTTTGGTTTCTCGAAACATGGGTTAACCTTATCTTTAACTGCATCTCGACCCCCAAAATTTCAATACTTATCAATGGTACTCCGGAAGGATTTTTTAGTATTTCCAAGGGCATTAGGCAAGGGGATCCGCTTTCCCCCTTTCTCTATGTCATTATGGCCGAAGCATTAGGTAGATCAATTACAAAGAAATAAGAGGAGGTGAATATCTTGGGTTTGAAGGCATCGAAAAATGTGTCTAACATCACTCATCAACAGTTTGCAGATGACATGATTCTTCCAAGCTATGCTAATAGACAAGAAGCAAGAGCCTTTAAAGAAGTCCTTAACTTATATGTGAAAGCTTCTGGGCAGTGTATTAATCCTACCAAATCAAAAAAATTCTTTATTACTACATGCTCGAAAATCGAAAAGGAAATTTGTAGTGTGATGGGATACAAAATTGGCAAATTCTTGTGCAAATACTTAGGAATAGACCTCGATAAAGGTATCCTATCATCCAAACTTTGGCAATAAGTCATAACCAAAGTTCAAAATAAAAAAATTTCATGGAAAGGTAAATGGTTAACTAAAGCAGGTAGGTTGACAATGATCAAATCCATCCTTTCAGCCATACCCACTTATCATCTGTCTATCCTACCCCTTCCGATGAACGTTAAAAAGGATTTAGACAAACTGTTTCAAGAAATTTATTGGCAGGGACCTTTAGAAGATAAAAAAATTACCCTGATTAAATGGGATACCCTATGCAAACCAATTGCTAAAGGGGGTCTAGATATCAAAAACCTACTTTGGCAAAATCAAGCACTGGGGGCTAAACTTATATGGAGAATGTACAAAGAATCAAGCATTAAATGGGCTTCCATATTATTAAACAAGTACATCCCTGACTTGAATCCCATCAATATCTTCAGGTCACACTCCCATGTGAAAGGATCACGGATATGGAATTTTATTAAGGACTGCAGAGGGATTATTAGCAAACATCTCTCTTGGGATGTAGATTCAGGTAATCTAGCTCTTTTCTAGGATGATTCATGGGCAGGCCTTACTCCCCTTAACAAACTAGGCTTCTCAAAGGAATTTATGGAAGAATGCAAGAGAGGCATAGGATTATATCTTAAGGATTACCTATGTAATGCGGAAGCTTCTAAGTGGAGTGATCTTAAATAAATAGATGAAGTTTGGCATGAGAAGCAAAACCTTTCGGTAGTATTGAAGGATAGGGAGATATCACTCAAAAATAGATCGGATACTCTAATATGGGTAGGATCAAACAATGATAATTACTCAGTTAAGGAGGGTTATAATTCAATTATTAGGGATCAAAATATGGATAATATAGACATACCTTTGAATCTTTGTTGGAATAAAGCCTGCCTCCCTAAAGCTAGCATGTTCCTATGGGAAGCTATGCAAAATAGAATTCTCACAGCAGACATACTTAATAAGCTTGGATTTGAAGGGCCATCTAGATGCCCTTTATGTGAAAACCAATCTGAGGATGTTAACCATATCCTTCTTAATTTCCCTTTCACACAAAGATGTTGGAATTGGCTACATCAAAGCTTAGGATGGAAATCTACCTAGCATTGTGATCTAATCAGCAACTGTCATGCCCATCAAAAACACACTAAAAACACACCAATTTTTTTTTAAAAGATAAGTTAAGTGTAACTCAAAGTTGCAAAATGAAGGGGTAATCTTAGGCAACGATTCTCAAGACATCAATTAAACAACTAGTCAATCAAAGATGGTCTACAAGGTCACTAGGATAACGTCAAAACAAAGGGGACTTCAATAAGACAAAAGGGATTGCACTAAGACTAAGCACGATATGCCAAGTGGGTTTACAAGCTAGGAGGTCTCGTTAATCGAATAATCGAACAGTTCGAAGTGTTAGCAATCACATAGGTCATAAAGGATTTAAAGAACAATGCTAGATTATTCCCTAAACAATCATTTTCGATCTTGAGGAGTTAAGTTGTATCCTTCGAGATAAAACAATCTCTTGAATGTTGAGGCATATATTAATAACTATTATTTGTAATATTCCATATATGCTAAGTCCTAGGAACCATTGAATGACGTTTATAAATATAAGAGATCAACATGGATAATCTAATTAATCCTCTAAAACATATTTTTAACTAATTTTATATAGATATATATATATATATATATATATATATATATATATATATATATATATATATATATATATATATATATATATATATATATATATATATATATATATATATATATATATATATATATATATATATATATATATATATATATATATATATATATATATATATATATATATATATATATATATATATATATATATATATATATATATATATATATATATATATATATATATATATATATATATATATATATATATAATAATAATAGTAAGTCAATTAATAGTTATGAATTATTTAATTCTCTACAATATTTCAACTTATTACATTATATGACAAAATTCAAACTCAACTTGTAAAGCCTACTTTATCACCCTATGCCTAACTATAGCCATAATTCATTGATGAAAACAATATCAAATCTTATTATTAAATAAAACAAAATGCTAAGTTTAATTAATATTATTATTCTAAATAACATACCAATCCACATTATATCACATCAAACATCTAATTCTAACTAAACCTATTCTATCTCTTATTCTACCCCTTTACACATGTCATCTCCCTTCACCCAAGGACTAGCTACCTAGAAACTCTCTACACACTTGCCCCAAGATGCATGTCAAATCAACCTGGGCGCACATGTGTGTTGGGGTGTTGAAATGCCAGCATAGTGGCGCCACTTGAGGGAAGTGAGAGCAGATTTTTTTTTACTTTTCATGGGTATACTTAACCATAAACAACTTTCAATCAAAACCCTTGCTCTTCCCAAGAAGGGAGCGCCTAACAAGGAGGGGATAGGTGTACAAAGAAATCTGCAAGAATGTCAGACTTAACTCTTCCTTGGGGTACGCATGGAAGAAGTCTTTACAAGATTTCATATGCCCTGACATCACTTAATGCTAAGATACAAGGGCCAAAGAAAGGATAGTATATAAAATTTTTATTTGTTGATATTGTCATAGCCAAAAACCAACGTAGGGGATAATGAGACAAGGAAATTAATTAGAGAATCTACCCTTTGCTCATCACCTGCGCCTAGGAGAGGCTTTTGTGGGGTCCACTACAAGTGGGTGATGAGGTTTATAGTTTTCTTTTGTAGTAAAGTTTATATTTGTTTCTAATCAGTCATTTAGAATCAGTTTAAAAGGTAGATTAGTGTATTAACCATGATTAGCAATAATGTTAATTAGGAGGAGGAGAATATTCTCTGTGGTAAGAGAATATTTTCCTCCTTCATACAATTTCCAGAGAGCAAAATGCTCTATTAGCTTGATATGAATGCCCTTTTTTTTTCAAAGAGATTTATATGACAATTTGATTTAAATTTGATAGTATGCCTACATTTAGGTGATGAATTGAATTTATTATGAGCTACTCTCAAGAACTAATAAAACTAATTTCTATTGATGATAAATAACTAATGATTTTCACCATCAAAATGACAAAATAAGCTATTCTGTTATGAACAACATGTGCTTTAGAGATTGCTTTCTCCATTGAATTTGACACATTTATAATCCCTATTACATGATCTAACTTATGAAGAACTCTATTTTTTTTTTGTCAAAAGCCCTTATTGAATACAATGCAAATAACATTTAGTAATAAAAGTAATTCACTACTTTCTCATCAACAACTACACCTGATTTAAAACAAGATTTGGAGATGAAATCTTCATTACAAGTTTACAAGTTTATGAACTACTCAAGATCTCCTTTCAAAGATTCACACCCCATACAAAATACTCTCATCAGGAAAATGATAACATTTTCAACTCCTCACAAAATTGCATCTCCCTCAAGGAGACTTCATGGCTCCAAATCCTGCAACCAAACACAAGAAACCCAAAACAACCATGGTACTCTCCTCCCTACCATAGGCCCATTACATGGACCACCCCCGAGCAAGGGAAGTTCAAGCCAACGGGTAGACTCACAAACAACATTACATATCCATTCACATATGCATTCTCTCAACACACACACAGCCACAAAGATAAACTTCACATATACACAAGAGAGGCTCTTTAATGAAACTTTCACATACATGGCTTCCATAAGAGGCTCATTCTCAAGCCTTCAACAAGTGAGTGGGTTCTTGCTCAACCCAAAATCAAAACCCAAGTGCAAGTAATAAACACAAACACATGAAGAATCCACAAGCTCAAGAGAGCATGAAATCCACAAAACTACACTACATACACTACCACAAGATGCATAAGCACTCCTCTTATTCATTCCATTCTAAAACCATATTGCATAGGAGAGAAGGATTCACTAACCTTGCTGCAAGTAAAATGCATAATGAATGTGGAGTCCTCTTCTTCTTCAACCAAGCTCTAACTTTCTCCAAACTCCTAGTTGTCTCCAAAGTTGGAGAGTGGGTCCCTTGGGGAGCCCAAAGCTAAGCCTTCCACTAAATACCCTCTACACACTCTCCCATGTGACTAAGAATTTTTCCGCAACTTTTCAAAATGTCACTTTTGGAGGGCTTCCCAAGGTGCTCCTAGGGTGTCCTATGGTCAAAAAGGGTCCCTTACCCATAGGTATAAACCCATGGACCTTCCTTATTCATCGCAAAAAATCTCCCTAGGTGTCTATTTGACCCCCTAAAACCTCCCTTCAAGGTGAAATTCGAAATTCAAAGTTCAAGGATTGGGACCCACCTCATGGGTGCACTCACCAAGCTTAGGGAATAGGATGGACCACCCTAATACTAGGCCAGGATGGTGACATGTATTCTCTCCATGTGGACCATTGCCAACGCATAAAACATTTGCACATGTGTCGATTGACACCTCTACACATTACAATCACACTAGACAATATCTATTAACCAATTTTAATTACATAAAACATCTTACTCCCTAAATACACACAAACCTACATACATTACGAAATGAACATCACAACACAAGAAGGTCCTATATCCCATTGGGACGCGACCTTGGTGTCACAAACAGATGTTGGCTTGACTCCCCCCAAAACCATGGTTAGTACCTGCACTCATTAGACAAGCATTAGTAACTCTGGTAATGATAATAACATAATCAAGATGTGCAGAACGACGTCACATTCAATTAACTTCTGAATAGTATATCCTCTATCTATTCATCCATTCATGACACAATAACGCAACATCATCTCCTAAGCTAACAATTCCAAATTGCAGCAATCATTTCTAAGAAAATATATATTTAATCTCATATTCAAAAAGTAATTCTTAACTGCATGTCGCATTCTAACATCAATAAATCTAAAATCTTTCTTTCCTACATGTTATCTTTTTCGAATTAGGAACACATTCATAATTGCCCTAGCTATATAGCTCACATACTAATCACATAATTTTTCAACGTGTCTATCATACATAATTAAATAATCCAATTCATCATTTCAATGTCATAGCAATGTCTTGTGATTATAATCAGGATAAAATACCTTAATGTCATTGCTAGAATAAACACACATATAGTCTAGAGTGTACTGAAAACATAATTGAAGAATCATTATAAGGGTCTCAATTCCTTAGTCTGTTGCATAAAAATAAAGTACCATGATGATTCTGAGTAAAGCCCCACATATAAATTTAAGGAAAATTGCAAAAGACAATGAGAATTCTTACCAGAGTGTTTTTAACCATGATGCGGAAAATGGAGGGGTCCTACACCGCCTCCCCCCCCTAGGTCTCGACTTACTCCTGGAAGTCGCAAGGTTGTGCTATCACCCTCTAGTAACTCAGCTTGATCCACAGTCCTAACTTCCTGCATGTTAGCCTCTAGGGACAACTATGCTTTTTCCTCGTCCCCAACAATATAACCATGTTTGTCACGCAAAGGTTAGTTGTGACCATCTTGTAACAATAATTAATTAAATTATTCTTCTAGTGCTCTTCTAATTTCCCACAAGAAAGTACATAAGAAACACAACTTAAACAAGTTTTAATGCCAGAATAGATGATGCACTTGAACTTTTATATTAACATTTCAATAACAATTTGACTATATCTTGTTAGCATCTTTCATGTGTTTTTTAGAAATTTCTCCTACAATTTTCAATCAAAATTTCCACAAAAACTTCTACCACTACAATGACGTATGACAACATTAGTGAGATTAATCACATAGATATTTTGGCAGGCTCTAGCATTCTCACAATCATGCCCTTTTTTACCAAGGAAAAGTTTAATATTACCAAAGATTCATTAACACAATGACATCATGATTACCACACATGGTACTGAAAATACAATTATTCATGCCACTTCTTAATTTTATATGACATCTCTCTAACCATGAGTAGATGCCAAATCCACACAATCACACTGTAATCCACATCACCGCGGAGTACACATTACAACAAAAGGCTCAGGAGCGGACATAGTCCAGTCCTCCAGGTATATACCCATGATCTCATCTGTCTCAAAAATCTGATATCTGTAATCCAATGATGCATTATAACAATTCCTCCAAGGAATAATCACCACTCCTAGGTGGTAGTGAATACTAGCTGCATAACAGCTTCACATGTCTCATACTCAAGGGTTCCCTTATGTCTGCTTCCTCGCATACACTCACCAAGTCTACCATCTGTATCCTTGGTGAGGGAATCACATTACTACATAGGACCCAACATTCGAATAACAGCAAGAAAAATAGTTTAGCCACCTAAAGTCATAAAAGAAAGTAAAATAAGTCTCCAAATTCAACAATAATATAAAATAAATTTCCGCAACAATAAATCATAGCATCAAGAATTCCCAACAATTGTGGCTAAACCTTCACAAGAAAAGATAACAAATTGTTGGTCCGCACAAACAACCAAAAATCATCATGAAAAAATGCACAACACATCACTGTGTGACCATAAATAGTCACCAACGAGGAAGAAGGGAACATCATCTGGCTGTCACAATAGCCCTTCATGTGGCGTCCCACATGTCATAAACAATAATAAAAAAACATATGCTGATAATATATTCATATGGTAATGTTCCCTTGCCGATATGACATGCATAGGACACACTCCAAAAAGTGATACCTCCAGGGGTCATCACTATAGCCAGAGGTATACATGGCTAGGGTCAACCCATACGCACTTCCCACGTCCAACGACTGAGCATCCATGGGCGCTCCCTCTACAAGCATGCAAGCGTCTCCCAATCGCTCTGCATCAAGTAGGAATACATAACATACATATACTGCGCCTTCACGTACTCATGTACGTGGCATCGTGTCCTCGAGCTCAGCTCGCTTACCATCAGCAACACGGCATCATCACCTATCACTGTGTCGAAACATCAATGGGGCGTGGCATCGTAGCCTCATGCATCATGTCGGAACATGTGCAGTACGGAATACATCACAGCAGGGCATACACTTCCCACCGCCTCGTGCTGGATCTCAACGAATACAAGTGAAGCTATGAATCATCAATGTACTGCCCCAATCTATCCAATAGAGTCTCACATCAGATACTGATACAATGCTCAACTGTGGGGATAAAGGATAAACACACATGAACCTCATACTTGGGTTCATCAAAAGCGGGAAGTAGTGAGTACATTCCTTGGTTCGTGGAAGCTGACATCGCTTCGTGCTGCTATAATGCAGACGCACTACCATAATAACCAAGAAACTTTGTGGCTGCTACCACACCCCTACACATACTGAGTCATCATGGGGGAAACGGGGGATAGTGTCTCTTACACCATTTCTCAAATAGTTGAGGTTCATGTCACCTCGTGCTGCCAGACATACACTACACATGCTACCCCAAGAGACTCGAGTAGTGGAAGCTAAGGTCGCTTCGTGTTGCCTGACACACACCTTACGTGCTACCCAAGGAACGGGGTAATAACACTACCCCCAACACAAAAATACCCCCGCAAGCTATAAACTCAGAAAGGTAACCACACCATACTGACAAGTATCAACGAATAGGGAATATGGTATCCCCATACCCCTAACAAGCAGATATCCCATGGGTGATGCTCACTCACATCCCTCCATGCAACACAAAACAGGCACTGGTTTCTTCACAACACGCCATCACAAGCACTGGCACAGGTTCATTCACATTTACGAGGGATTACACAACATGAATCAAAGACATATTTATAAAATGATTACAAGTTTACCTTTTTATCATAATATCCTTAAACCCTCTAACATCAATGTTACACTTATCCTCATTCCTCATTTCCATATTTCATAGTGAGCTTAAAGGAAACTCACAACAGTTAACATACCAAAGTCCTTTAATTGAACGTACACAAATTTCATTTCTCCATTGTACAAGAAAAATTCACACATCACTACATAATAGCACAAGGAATATAACTTAATTTGCATAAGTTTCATGGTCCTTCCAACACATTTACATCTCCTAAGATCAATAATTGAAACAAGGACAAATTTCAACATTCTAATTAGAAGAAGCATTGCTACCATTTGTTAATCGTGTCTACTCTATGCATTTACATTTTCAATTCTTAATAAGCTAGCGTGCAAGCAATTTATCATCTGATGAGAGAACATTTTCAAATTTTAACAAAATGCCAATTACCTTAGAGAAAAAGTTAGCAAGTTATTAGGTAAACAACTATCTAAAGTTTACATCAGCAAGTATTCAGAGGGAAAATCATGCCACATGGCAATGTCCCTTATACACAATGTTTAGTTACTAATTTACTTATTAAGTTGATAAGGTTATAAACTAGGGTCTAAAGGTTAGTAACGTCCCCATATTCAATCCATCATTTATTCGATTCCTATGGTTATCCTATCACTTAGGTAGTTCAGTTATTAGTATTTCAATTAATCCAATAATTATCGATGAGATAATTGCTTATAGGTTTTGTTGTTACTAGACTCTGATTATAATAATGATTCTCCTTGATACGTAAGCAAAGAAAAAAAAATTAATTCTTCTTAATTTAATTTATAGTATCAAAG
Organism: Chamaecyparis obtusa; assembly: GCA_027943335.1. NCBI lineage: Eukaryota > Viridiplantae > Streptophyta > Pinopsida > Cupressales > Cupressaceae > Chamaecyparis > Chamaecyparis obtusa. The sequence continues at coordinate 29,985 of BSBK01015157.1, forward strand.
ACTGATTGGATACATTAACGTTCTCTCCCACTAGCTAAAATCCTATTTATCAACATTTGAAGTCTCGTATAGTTTGATTAGACCATATTGTATATCTTTGTAGAGAAAGTAATGTTATTCTAATATCACCATTAGACTTAACTACTACTTGGCACGGATTTATCATTAAATGTCATTTTCATTAATAGTCTGCTTAATGAATAATAATACTTCGCTATGTGGCGGATTAATGTTTACTTTGGCAGGTTACTTTAGAATAATTTGAGCTATTTTACCCATAAGTCTACTAAAGCAACACGTGCATGGGTATTGTATTTGCCCCTTTTGGGATTTTTTTATTTTAATTAATTCCATTATTAAGAATTACTCAACTTCATAATTAACAATTTCTCTCCGATGAATTCTCCTTGAATGACTAGTTGATTTTCTTTTCATACTATCTGTATTTACTATTAAGCCCTAGACCCTAGGCAGGTAGCTTTTTAAACTACGGGTCTTAAGTAGGTGGTTATCTGAAAGGGGCTCCTTGACCTCACTTGAACTTTTTAGTTCATTCTTTTGCACCCCTCTCGAGTTGAGGATATCAACATCCTCACCTACTTTCCTAATCATCTACCATAACTCAAAAGTACGTTTTTTACCATAACGTGGACACTTACCCTCGCAAAGCGTAATGGCACATAGGTTCCTAGAGTTGAACCCAGTGCTCTGATACCAAGTGTCATGCCCATCAAAAACACACTAAAAAACACACCAATTTTTTTTTAAAAGATAAGTTAAGTGTAACTCAAAGTTGCAAAATGAAGGGGTAATCTTAGGCAACCGATTCTCAAGACATCAATTAAACAACTAGTCAATCAAAGATGGTCTACAAGGTCACTAGGGATAACGTCAAAACAAAGGGGACTTCAATAAGACAAAAGGGATTGCACTAAGACTAAGCACGATATGCCAAGTGGGTTTACCAAGCTAGGAGGTCTCGTTAATCGAATAATCGAACAGTTCGAAGTGTTAGCAATCACATAGGTCATAAAGGATTTAAAGAACAATGCTAGATTATTCCCTAAACAATCATTTTCGATCTTGAGGAGTTAAGTTGTATCCTTCGAGATAAAACAATCTCTTGAATGTCGAGGCATATAATTAATAACTATTATTTGTAATATTCCATATATGCTAAGTCCTAGGAACCATTGAATGATGTTTATAAATATAAGAGATCAACATGGATAATCTAATTAATCCTCTAAAACATATTTTTAACTAATTTTATATAGATATATATATATATATATATATATATATATATATATATATAATATATATACTATATATATATATATATATATATATATATATATACTATATATATATATATATATATAATATAATTAATAATAATAGTAAGTCAATTAATAGTTATGAATTATTTAATTCTCTACAATATTTCAACTTATTACATTATATGACAAAATTCAAACTCAACTTGTAAAGCCTACTTTATCACCCTATGCCTAACTATAGCCATAATTCATTGATGAAAAACAATATCAAATCTTATTATTAAATAAAACAAAATGCTAAGTTTAATTAATATTATTATTCTAAATAACATACCAATCCACATTATATCACATCAAACATCTAATTCTAACTAAACCTATTCTATCTCTTATTCTACCCCTTTACACATGTCATCTCCCTTCACCCAAGGACTAGCTACCTAGAAAACTCTCTACACACACTTGCCCCAAGATGCATGTCAAATCAACCTGGGCGCACATGTGTGTTGGGGGTGTTTGAAATGCCAGCATAGTGGCGCCACTTGAGGGAAGTGAGAGCAGATTTTTTTTTTACTTTTCATGGGGTATACTTAACCATAACAACTTTCAATCAAAACCCTTGCTCTTCCCAAGAAGGGGAGCGCCTAACAAGGAGGGGATAGGTGTACAAAGAAATCTGCAAGAATGTCAGACTTAACTCTTCCTTGGGGTACGCATGGAAGAAGTCTTTACAAGATTTCATATGCCCTGACATCATCTTAATGCTAAGATACAAGGGCCAAAGAAAGGATAGTATATAAAATTTTTATTTGTTGATATTGTCATAGCCAAAAACCAACGTAGGGGATAATGAGACAAGGAAATTAATTAGAGAATCTACCCTTTGCTCATCACCTGCGCCTAGGAGAGGCTTTTGTGGGGTCCACTACAAGTGGGTGATGAGGTTTATAGTTTTCTTTTGTAGTAAAGTTTATATTTGTTTCTAATCAGTCATTTAGAATCAGTTTAAAAGGTAGATTAGTGTATTAACCATGATTAGCAATAATGTTTAATTAGGAGGAGGAGAACTATTCTCTGTGGTAAGAGAATATTTTCCTCCTTCATACAATTTCCAGAGAGCAAAATGCTCTATTAGCTTGATATGAATGCCCTTTTTTTTTTCAAAGAGATTTATATGACAATTTGATTTAAATTTGATAGTATGCCTACATTTAGGTGATGAATTGAATTTATTATGAGCTACTCTCAAGAACTAATAAAACTAATTTCTATTGATGATAAATAACTAATGATTTTTCACCATCAAAATGACAAAATAAGCTATTCTGTTATGAACAACATGTGCTTTAGAGATTGCTTTCTCCATTGAATTTGACACATTTATAATCCCTATTACATGATCTAACTTATGAAGAACTCTATTTTTTTTTTGTCAAAAGCCCCTTATTGAATACAATGCAAATAACATTTAGTAATAAAAGTAATTCACTACTTTCTCATCAACAACTACACCTGATTTAAAACAAGATTTGGAGATGAAATCTTCATTACAAGTTTACAAGTTTTATGAACTACTCAAGATCTCCTTTCAAAAGATTCACACCCCCATACAAAATACTCTCATCAGGAAAATGATAACATTTTCAACTCCTCACAAAATTGCATCTCCCTCAAGGAGACTTCATGGCTCCAAATCCTGCAACCAAACACAAGAAACCCAAAACAACCATGGTACTCTCCTCCCTACCATAGGCCCCATTACATGGACCACCCCCGAGCAAGGGAAGTTCAAGCCAACGGGTAGAACTCACAAACAACATTACATATCCATTCACATATGCATTCTCTCAACACACACACAGCCACAAAGATAAACTTCACATATACACACAAGAGAGGCTCTTTAATGAAACTTTCACATACATGGCTTCCATAAGAGGGCTCATTCTCAAGCCTTCAACAAGTGAGTGGGTTCTTGCTCAACCCCAAAATCAAAACCCAAGTGCAAGTAATAAACACAGAACACATGAAGAATCCACAAGCTCAAGAGAGCATGAAATCCACAAAACTACACTACATACACTACCACAAGATGCATAAGCACTCCTCTTATTCATTCCATTCTAAAACCATATTGCATAGGAGAGAAGGATTCACTAACCTTGCTGCAAGTAAAATGCATAATGAATGTGGAGTCCTCTTCTTCTTCAACCAAGCTCTAACTTTCTCCAAACTCCTAGTTGTCTCCAAAGTTGGAGAGTGGGTCCTTGGGGAGCCCAAAGCTAAGCCTTCCACTAAATACCCTCTACACACTCTCCCATGTGACTAAGAATTTTCGCAACTTTTCAAAATGTCACTTTTGGAGGGCTTCCCAAGGTGCTCCTAGGGTGTCCTATGGTCAAAAAGGGTCCCCTTACCCATAGGTATAACCCATGGACCTTCCTTATTCATGCAAAAAATCTCCCTAGGTGTCTATTTGACCCCCCTAAAAACCTCCCTTCAAGGTGAAATTCGAAATCTCAAAGTTCAAGGATTGGGACCACCTCATGGGTGCACTCACCAAGCTTAGGGAATAGGATGGACCACCTAAATACTAGGCCCAGGATGGTGACATGTTATTCTCTCCATGTGGACCATTGCCAACGCATAAAACATTGCAGCATGTGTCGATTGACACCCTCTACACATTACAATCACACTAGACAATATCTATTAACCAATTTTAATTACATAAAAACATCTTACTCCCCTAAATACACACAAACCTACATACATTACGAAATGAACATCACAACACAAGAAGGTCCTATATCCCATTGGGACGCGACCTTGGTGTCACAAACAGATGTTGGCTTGACTCCCCCCAAAACCATGGTTAGTACCTGCACTCATTAGACAAGCATTAGTAACTCTGGTAATGATAATAAACATAATCAAGATGTGCAGAACGACGTCACATTCAATTAACTTCTGAATAGTATATCCTCTATCTATTCATCCATTCATGACACAATAACGCAACATCATCTCCTAAGCTAACAATTCCAAATTGCACAATCATTTCTAAGAAAATATATATTTAATCTCATATTCAAAAAGTAATTCTTAACTGCATGTGCCATTCTAACATCAATAAATCTAAATCTTTCTTTCTCTACATGTTATCTTTTCGAATTAGGAACACATTCATAATTGCCCTAGCTATATAGCTCACATACTAATCACATAATTTTCAACGTGTCTATCATACATAATTAAATAATCCAATTCATCATTTCAATGTCATAGCAATGTCTTGTGATTATAATCAGGATAAAATACCTTAATGTCATTGCTAGAATAAAACACACATATAGTCTAGAGTGTACTGAAAACATAATTGAAGAATCATTATAAGGGTCTCAATTCCTTAGGTCTGTTGCATAAAAATAAAGTACCATGATGATTCTGAGTAAAGCCCACATATAAATTTAAGGAAAATTGCAAAAAGACAATGAGAATTCTTACCAGAGTGTTTTTTACCATGATGCGGAAAATGGAGGGGTCCTACAGCAACCTTAAAGGTTGGCCTTCTCTTTACAAAAGATAACTTATTTTAAGGATATTTGGACAATAGCACCTTTGATTGTAGCATGGGAAATATGGAAAGAAAGAAATAGAAGGATTTTTACGGATAAAAAATTAACA
>BSBK01015158.1:0-28182 GCA_027943335.1 Chamaecyparis obtusa
ATATATATATATATATATATATATATATATATATATATATATATATATATATATATATATATATATATATATATATATATATATATATATATATATATATATATATATATATATATATACACACACACACACACACACACACACACACACACACACATATATATATTTATTTATTTATTTGAATAATTTTCTCTTTCTCCCACAAAAACTGGTATGGTGCTGAAAACATCATTTTCAAAGAGTAACATTGTTTTCATAGAGCATAACTTTTTTTGTAAAATAGATATGAATGTGATTCTTTCAAATTTAGTTTTGTAGCATCCTTATGGAGGGCATGCAATTGGTTTGATGACTTTATCATGATTATTGCATATTTTTATTAAGGTTTGAAGTTGACTAAACCATAATTTTTGCATACCTTAACTACATAGCTTATAACTTGTGTATTTATTGAATTTCAAAAAAACAAATTGATAGAAAGTAGACTCAAATACAGAGGGCACTGTTATTTTTCAAAAAAAATATTCCATTTTTTACTATTTTTTGTTGAATGTCAAACTCAGAGGTTTATATTTGATAAAAAACGTACATTCGATTAACGTCAAAAACCATACACATAATAAATTCAAAATAGTGAAATATATAATCATTAGAAAGCTAGTTCCAAGAACTTATTGTATGCAAAAGGATGTCTTCTTATTCTTCCATTTGATCACCGCGCTTGAGGCCCAAAGCCATGAAATTCTCAAAATTTCTTCATAGTTTGTGAACATGACCTAAACTAGGTACTTTCAATCGAAACTTTTGAGTTTCGATAGAAAGTAATTTCTATCAAAATTACTTTCTAGTTTGATTCCAATTTTAACCATCACTAACTTACTTTTGATCGAAGTCAAATTTGACTTTTGATAAAAACATAGGTTGGCCTATTTGGTGTCAATTCAGGTTAATAACGATTACATATAAATAAATGTATGTTTTTCTCATTTCATTAACCTGAAAGCTGCAAAATAATTCACATTTATGAGAAGGAAGACAATTTGGTGGAACAATTTTGTAAGTTGTGATGGGAAATAAAAAGAGAAGGCTAAACAAGAGTAAACGACATTATTCAGAAGAGGTTGAACAAACACTACATGAAGAAGCATGAGAAAGATATTATCATAGGAAACAAGGTATGTCTCTATCTCTCTCTCTAGATATTTTAAGTTGATGGTCATGAGTTGTCTTAATAAATCATCTAAATGTGATATTGTAATACCTAATTTTAGAGATAATTAGAGCTAATAAAACTAATTATTACCAATTAGGACCTATTAGGACCAATTTGAGGTCTAACTAGACCTAACTAGACCTATTAGGACCAAGTAGACCTAACTAGGACCTATTAGGACCAATTAGACCAATTAGGACTTATTAGCCTGACCAATTAGATGTATTAGGACCTATTAGGTCCAAATAGACCTAACTAAATGTAGCTAGACCTGTTAGAACCAATTAGATAGGTAACTAGACCAATTAGGACCTATTAGGAATAATTAGGACTTAACTAGACCTAACTCTAGACCTATTTGGTCCTATTAGACCAATTAGGACCAATTAGACCTAACTATCTACCTAACTAGGACGTATTAGGACCTATTATACCAATTAGGACCAATTACCTGACCTACTAGGACTTAATAGGACCAATGAGACCTATTAGGACCAATTAGAGGTCTAACTAGACCAATTAGACCTAACTAGACATGTATTAGGACCCATTAGGACCTATTAGACCTAAGTAGACCTAACTATGACCTATTAGACCTGACTAGACCTGACTATGACCTATTAGGACCAATTAGACATAATTAGGACCTAATTAGACCTAATTAGACCCAATTAGACCCAATTAGACCTAATTAGACCATTTAGGACCAATTAGGACCCAATTAGACCCACTAAGACCCAATTACACCCAATTAGACCTATTAGGACTAAAATATGAACCAATTAGGACCTATTTTGACTTAATATGAACCTAGTTAAACCAATTAGACATAATATGAACCTATTAGGACCTAATATGACCTATTAGGACCCAATTTGACTTAATTAGACCAATTAGGACCTAATTAGACATAATTTGAACCTATTATAGCCTAATATGACCTATTAGGACCTATTGACCTAATTAGACCTAACTATGACCTATTAGGACCTATTAGACCTAAATAGACCCGACTATGACTTATTAGGACCAATTAGACCTAATTAGGACCTAATTAGGACCTAATTAGACCCAATTAGACCCAATTAGATTTAATTAGACCCAATTAGACCTATTAGGACCAATTAGGACCCAATTAGACTCACTAGGATCCAATTAGGGGCCAATTACACCTAATTAGACCTATTAGGACTAAACTATGAACCTATTACGACCTATTTTGACTTAATATGAACCTAATTAAACCAATTAGACATAATATGAGCCTATTAAGACCTAATATGACCTATTAGGACCCAATTAGACTTAATTAGACCAATTAGGACCTTATCAGACATAATATGTACATATTAAGATGTAATATGACCTATTAGGACCCAATTAGACTTAATTAGACCAATTAGGACCTAATTAGACATAATATGAACCTATTGTAGCCTAATATGACCTATTAGGACCTAATTAGACATAATATGAACCTATTGTAGCCTAATATGACCTATTAGGACCTAATTAGACTTAATTAGACCAATTAGGACCTAAATAGACATAATATGAACATATTAGGACCTAATATGACCTATTAGGACCTAAATAGACTTAATTAGACCAATTAGGACCTAATTAGACTTAATTAGACCAATTAGGACCTAATTAGACCAATTAGGACCTAATTAGACTTAATTCTACACCAATTAGGACCTATTAAGACCCAATTAGACCTAAATAGAACTATTAGGACCAATTAGGACCAATTAGACCTATTAGGACTAAAATATGAACCTATTAGGACCTATTTTGACTTAATATGAATCTAGTTAGAGGTCAATTAGACATAATATGTACCTATTAGGACCTAATATGACTTATTAGGACCCAATTAGATTGAATTAGACCAATTAGGACCTAATTAGACATAATATGAACCTTTGAGGACCAATTATACCAATTAGACCCAATTATACCAATTAGACCCAATTAGACCCAATTAGACCCAATTAGACCAATTAGACCCAATTAGAACCAATTAGGGCCTAATTAGATTTAATTAGACTAATTAGGACCTAATTAGACCAATTAGGACCTAATTAGAGCCAATTAGAACTATTAGGGCCAATTAGGAGCAAATAGAGCTAATTAGGACCCAATTAGACCCAATTAGACCTAATTAGACCTATTAGGACCAATTAGGACCTAATTAGACCCAATTAGACCTAATTAGACCTAATTAGACCCAATTACACTTATTAGGACCAACTAGGACCCAATTAGACACACTTGGACCCAATTAGGACCCATTCAGACCAAATTAGACCTATTAGGACCTATTACGACTAAAATATGAACCTATTAGGACCTATTTTGACCTAATATGAACCTATTACGACCTATTTCTACCTATTAGGACCTAATTAGACTTAATCAGAATTAATTAGATCAATTAGGACCTAATTAGACTTAATTAGACCAATTAGGACCTAATTAGACTCAATTGGATGAATTAGGACCTAATTAGACTTAATTCTAGACCAATTAGGATCTATTATGACCCAACTAGAATTATTACGACCCGTTTTGACTTAATATGAACCTAGTTAGACCAATTAGACATAATATGAACCTATTACGACCTAATATGACTTATTAGGACACAATTAGATGTATTAGGACCTCTTTATACATATTAGGTCCTATTTATATCTATTATGACCTAATTAGACTTAATTAAAGACTTAATTAGATCAATTAGGACCTAATTAGACTTAATTAAAGACTTAATTAGATCAATTAGGACCTAATTAGACTTAATTAGAACAATTAGGACCTAATTGGACTTAATTAGACCTATTAGGACCCAATTAAATGCATTAGGACCTCTTTATACCTATTAGGTCATGTTTATATCTATTAGGACCTAATTAGACTTAATTAGATCAATTAGGACATAATTAGACTTAATTAGACCAACTAGGACCTAATTAGACTTAATTAGACCAATTAGGACCTAATTAGACTTAATTACACCAATTAGGACCCAATTAGACCTAATTAGATGTCATGCCTAAAATTGAGCAAAACACAACTACAAATTTTTTTAAAACCTACTAACTATCTACCAATAATCACTCTTACGCAACTAAGAAGAGTACACCAACTAGCACAAGATCTTATGTTTACGCAAAATGGTGCAGAGAGAAAAAAAATAAACAACTGATAATATCGAAGGGTCTGACAAAACCCCAAAGGTCAAACCATAGAAGGTTGACCAAGTTGACCAAGTTTGACCAAAAGCCAAACTTCATCAAACAACTCCAAACAAAGCTAAAAGGTTCCCTAGACTATTAGCTTCGACTGACACGTAAATCAAGATAGTTGACTAAAGTCAACCAAAGTTGACCAAAAGTCAACCATCACCAAAATATGCACAACCAAGCTAAAAGGAAATAAAATGCATCTAAGAATACTTGGGCACGCAAATTGAGGCATTTGACCAAGGTTTGACTAAAAAGTCAACTATGTAATAAGACAACCAACAAGTCTGTTAAGGTCCAATTGATTAGAGACTTGATCACAAGGGACAAACTAGACAAGGTTGACCAAGTTTGACCAAAAGTCAAACTTCACTAAACAGCTTCCAAGCTATACTATAGGGTTTCCTAAACTACATGCTTCAACTAGCACACAAATTGAGATAGTTGACTAAAGTCAACCAGAGTTGACCAAAAAGTCAACCATGTATCGAACAACGTGCCACAAAGTTAAAAAGGTTCAAAAATTAATGAAAAATACTTGGGCATGCAAATCAAGGTGTTTGACCTAGGTTTGACCAATGGTTGACCAAAAGTCCACTATGCCCAAATATGACCAACGATGATCTACTAAGGTTTAAAACATAACATAGACTATTTGTGCATGCAAACCAAGGCTAATGCCCTAGGTTTGACCAAGGGTTGACCAAAAAGTCAACTATGCACAAAATGGTCAACATGACCATTAAGGTCAAATTGACTTGAGGTTTGACTAAAGGAAGAAGAAATAAAACCCTAAGATGACTATAACATTCCCTAGTTGAATAGTTAGAGTTATCCTAAAAGTTCGATATTCTAATTAATTAACTCCAAATATATAATTGTCCCATTTACATAGTTACAAGGTATTGAGAAATAAATCTAATGCAACACATCATAATCTGAACATTACAATATTTTAATCTAATTTGTTTAAGCCAATGTGTTCAAATGTTTTTAAAAAAATAATAAGCTAAAATAATTTCTTTAATAGGTTTAACCCAATCTTAACGTTGAAACGTCTAGAATGAACTAGGAGTTACTAATTCTAATTTAAATGTAAATAAAAGTTGAATTTAATTCTAAAACAAAATCTATCTAAAAATAAGTTTAAGTTCCCTATAATGACTTAGACTTTACTAGATACAATTTAATCTTGATAAAATTCAATTTATCTAATATACTTGAAACACAGAATACTTAATAATAATAACACCCTTATTATATTCTTTTTTTTTTATAATTACTGGTGTAAATTTAATTTCTTGAATTTCAAAACAGCGAGTATGTAGAGAATTTATTTTTAAAATTAAATTACATAATTGCATTCATATTAAGCGGCTAAACAACTTGTAGGAATCAAAATTTCGATTTAGGCCTTTTTATTTTTTGATAATTTTCAAGAAATTTTCTAAGTACAAAATATAAATTTAAAATAACATTTCACAATATAACATTATAATTAATTTATTTAAATTACCGTAATACAAGTAAGATTAAGATAATTCAATACTATCGAATTTGAATATACCTTATAACACTATAATCTATAATATGCATAATCATGCCATAGAGAATCATGGAGTTTGTCTAATTAAAATGACATTTAAATGTCCAAATTGCTTCATAATCCATTAAACCCAAAATTTAATCCATAATTTCATTTTCAATACATTAAATAACAATAAAATTTACAAATCTAAAATGTATGATTTACAAGGAAATCCCCAATTTTCAAATTTCAAACATAACTTGAAATGCAAGGTTACAACAAATTTTACAATTTTGAATTTCAAACTCAACAATATTACCAGCTCCTATATCCAGCTGGGTACCTGATAGAGTGAGGTTAACCATGGAGGCTCACCTCCCAACCTAGGCCTCTTCAAGGCCACCCCCAAGCTAGGGGATCAGAACTGGAACGGGGTACAAACAGACACTCAAGTATGAAGGAAAAACATCTATACACAAATACATTTAAGTCATAATCCCAACAGGGTTTTTACAAGAGGAAGGCCTCCAAGAGACCTTCCTAAAAATGGGGTAGAGGTGGACTACCAGGTGGAGAAGCCACAACAAGATACAAATATCCCAAGCCACACATGGACTTGGGAAGACCATCTCCAAGAGATACGATCTAACTCTCCTTATGCCCCCCAGGTGCTCGTAGGCCATGTTTGGCATCATGGGTATCGTGGAACCCCATGTTTTATCCCTCCACACATGGGAGACTCTACACATCCTAAGTCTACATCCTACTACCCCCTTCAAGGTTACTCCACCTTCCCTAAGGTGAGTAAACCTTGAAGAAACCCATCCCAAATTGAGATCACAAAGTAAAAACAACATTTTTACAAAACATAAATTTTACAACATGAACCATAAAAAGTCATGGACTCCATTAATGGAGCTCCAAGCTCAAACATATGCAAGAAATAACAAAAATAGCACAAGGCCTACCTTGATCCAAGCAAAGGTTGAAATCTTGAAAAAAAACTTGAACTCCTTCCAAAGCTAGCCTCTCTCCTAAGCTTTTTCCAACAAGTGGTCTCCAAATCTAGAGAGTGGGCGATCAACTAAAACCCTACTCCAAGTTTCTCCTAAATAGGAAAACCTCCTAAAATCTAGGAGCCAATCAGAAGAGAAGAATAAACTTCCATTCCCTTCTTCCCACTTGCCTTCCTTCACCATAAATGGAGTTGAATGCAAGTTTGGGAAGAAGAGAGAGGTTAACCAAAACCTCACAACTCTTCAATCTCGTGCAAAATGAAAACCTTGACTTTAGAGGGGTCATTAATGATTTTTAAGGCTCTTAATTGGTTGAAAATGACCCCTAACCCCTAAGGTATCAACTTGGGTAGCTAAAAATGACCCCAGTTAGCCTATGGGAGCCCAAAAGACCCTCCTAAACCCCACCTAAAGTTTTTGCACGGATTTCTGTTCTTTGTTGACTTCTAGAAACTTCTCAACCCAAGGTTAGTTGATCCTACCCTAAGGTTATACCCTAGTCAAGCCCTTGACCCATACAATATTAAAATATTTAACCATGCCAACACTTAAGCCACAATTTGCCAAATTTGTCACATTAAATAAAGCAATAGACATGGCTAATACACATAGATATTTGCTAAATTAGATACACTCATGCAAATCACATATATGAATAAAAGACTACACAACGAGGTCCACATCTCTTTATACAAAGAGGACCTTGGAATGCACGGTATAAACATAGGTTCCAATACTGGATCACCACATTTGAATCCATGGTCAACTTATCCTGCACACATCAGTAGGTCCAATTAACATGATATAAACATAATACATCGAAACTGCTTGGTTTAAAACTATGTCTGTAAATCAATCCATTAAGCACAACTTTGGTTTCCTAAACCAACTTTACTTCGCAATAGTTTTAAAACATCATATAACATCATATGTAACATAATCATAACTGAAACTGAAACATAACATGTAGTATCTTGAGTGTACCCTGATTACATAATCAGGTCCCGAACATATAATATAGGATTCAACAGATCCTCAAATACTTAGGTGTCTCAAAAGTCTAGTATGTCTGTAAAATAAGTACTGAAAGCATGGAAAACATAATAGTAATAGTATGACTATCTTGTAGGTCTCACATCCACCCCCTCTAGGCATGAACCTCCTCCTGGAGTTCATCAAAGAGGTGAGGATACTATGACCTCATCTATGCTGCATCCTCCCATGAAGCTATGACCTCGTCATAACAATCCCACTGGACCCTAACCTAGTCTAGCGCCCTGCCTCGAAGTGCCAGGGTCCATCGGGCTAAAATATGAATGGGCTCTTGTGCCAGCTGTCCATCTGACTCTACCTGCAAAGCATCCCAATCTATCACATGAGACTCATCATAAACATACTTCCACAAAATTGAATCATGAAACACATCATGGATGTGTGACAGGCTAGGTGGCAAAGCTAAATGGTAAGCAACTGGTCCTATCCTCTCAAGGATCTCAGAAGGTCCAACAAAATGAGGTGCTAGCTTAGAGCCCTTTCCAAAATGGATTGGACTCTTATGCGGTCACACTCTCAAAAAGACCCTATCTCCCTCTAAGTAAGCTTGATCGATCCTCTTCGCATCGGCATACTTCTTCTATCTATCCTGAGCCTCTCCAAGATGCTGCCTAATCAAGGTCGCCTGCTACTCCATATCTCTAACAAACTTAGGACCAATAGAAACTCTGTCCTCGATCCTATCCCAACTGAGAAGTGTCCTACATGATCTACCATAAAGAGCCTAGTATGGAGGCATACCTAAGGACGTATATGCCCATTGTTATAAGCAAACTCCACTAAGTGTAGGTATTCCTCCCACCGGGTCTGATGGTCCATAACATACATGTGAAGCATGTCTTCTAACACTTGATTGACCCTCTCGGTTTGTCCATCTGTCTCAGGATGGTAGGCTGTACTGAAGTTGAGCCTAGTGCCCAATGCTGCCTGAAGTTCTCTCCAAAAGGATGAAGTGAAGAGAGAATCTCTATCTAAGATGATCTTACGAGGTACGCCATGCAGTCTGACAATATCTCACAAGAACACTTGTGCCATAGATGGTGTAGTGAAGGTAGTACGAACTGGTGAAAAATGAGCCACCTTGGTCCACTTGTCAACTGTCACCATGATGGCATCATGATGACGAGATGACATAGGTAGACCAACAATGAAGTCCATAGATATGGTGTCCCATTTCCACAATGGTATCTCATGAGGTTGAAGTAGACCACCTGGATGTCGGTGTTCCGCCTTCACCCTCTAGCATTCGAGACACCTAGCTACCAACTTAGTAATCTGCATTCTCATGCCTGGCCAATGGTATAACTGTCTCAAATCAGCATGCATCTTCTTCACTCTGGGATGTGCTACATAAGGGGCTTTATGGGCCTCTAGCATGACAAAATCTTGCAATCGTCTAGAAGAAGGTAAGTAGATGCATCCTCTATGACGTAAAAGTCCATCTGACTCTAAGGAAAAATTTGCATACTTCCCTTCAAGGGGTCTCTAAGATCGAATCATCTCACTCACTTTGGCATATAACTCATCGTCATGCAAGTGATGAAGAATATGATCTCTCAAATCTATGCCTGTAGACATAGAAGAAAGCTCATGTCGTCTCCTACTCAAGGCATCCGCGACAATGTTCTCTTTCCCTTTGATGTAGTGAACATCGAAGTTAATTCACACAAGAACTCCATCCATCTTCATTCCCTTGCATTAAGGTTCGGCTGAGTGAAGATGTACTGTAGACTTTAATGGTCTGAATGAAGTTCAAAGCGATGTCCTAAAAGAAAGTGTCACCATCTCACTATAGCATGCACCACTGCTGCAAGTTCAAGATCATGGGTAGGATAGTTGAGCTCATGAGTCTTTAGTTTCCTAGACTCATATGCTATAGCTCATCCATCCTGTGTAAGGACTGCCCCTAAACCATTTAAGGAAGCATGTGTGCAAACTACAAACTCTACTGAAGGCTCTAGCATAGCAAGAATGGGTGCACTGGTCAATGCTCTTTTGAGCTCCTGGAAAGCTCGTTCACACTTCTCAGTCCACTCAAACTTCTTTCCCTTTCACTAGAGAGAAGTAATAGGGTGTGCCACCCTAGAGAACACTTCAACAGATTGTCTATAATAACTGGCTAAACCCATGAAGCTTCTCACCTCAGTTATTGAGGTAGGTGTTGGCCAATTCATAATAGCTTCAATCTTTGATGGGTCTACTGAGATCCCATCACTAGTATCACATGGCCTAAATACTTGATCTCTAATATGAAAAAGGCACATTTTGACAAGCTACCATAAAGATGATTATCTCTAAGGCACTGCAATACTTGTCTCAGGTGCTCTTCGTGCTCTCTCTCATTCTTCGAATAGATCAAGATATTGTCAAGGAATACCACCACAAACTTGTCAAGGAAGGTATGAAATACTCCATTCATAAGACTCATGAATATAGCTGGAGCATTTGTAAGATCGAATGGAACCACAGTGAGCTCATAGTGGCCATATCTGGTGCAGAATGCAGTCTTGTGGATATCACTATCCACTATCCTCAACTGGTGATACCCTGACTTAAGGTCGATCTTAGAGAACACTCTAGTGCCCTGAAGCTGATCAAGCAGGTCATCGATCCTAGGAAGTGGATACCGATTCTTGATGGTTACCTTGTTCAACTGTCGGTAATCCATACACAACCTAAGGGATCCTTCTTTCTTCTTCACGAAGATCATAGGTGCACCCCAAGGAGAAACACTAGGATGAATGTGTCCCTTCTCTAACAGTTCCTCAAGCTATATCTTGAGCTCATTGAGCTCATTAGTGGTCATCCTGTAAGGTGCTCTAGAAACTGGTTCTGCTCCTGGAACAAGATCTATATGAAAATCTACTGCCCTATGAGGTGGCATACTAGGTAGTTATGAGGGAAACACATTTGCATACTCTTGTAGTATGGGATGGTCATCCAATGAGGTTTCTTGTTTTGCCTCATCTTCCCTATCACTAATGGTGATAGAAAATAACTAACATCCCTTCCACATGCCTCAATTAAGATGCATAATGAAGATTATTCAAAGGGATACTAGCCTTTGGATTTTTGAAATCATAGTAGCATTGCCATCATCATCCAAGCACTTGATCAACTTCTTACAATAATCTAGCTTGGCCTTGTGATCATATAACCAATCCATTGAGATACAAGTTTGTTCCACACACATTGGGGTGTTAAATACAAAAGGGGAACTAGGGAAGCTCTACATCTTCCCTCCAATAAGGACTAGGCTCACCCCAAAAACGATCAAGCCAACCCAACATAAAAGTTTGCTACCACTCGATCAGACAACTTTAGAAGGGATCCAATATATATAAGAGAGCATTGACAACTCTAATTCATGTTATTCACATGCTAGAAAAATAAATATGATCGCGATCCTCTCCACTTAAGGTGTAACCAAACCCTAAATACTTCCCAATGAGGCACCGAATAGAAGACACTATCCTCTAAGATATCGCTAGGGTTAAAACACCAAGAGGTTCCAAGTCATCAACTTAGAATGAGGAACCAAAATCCTCTTTCCAAAATTGTACTTTTTAGAGAATTACTGCAACCTATTCTAGTGTATTAGGGGATACACCCCAAAAGATTTATCATACAAGAAAGATTTCTTCCAAATAGGATACCTCTGAAATTCCAAGCGTATGGTCAACATGATTAAGTAGAATGAAAATCCTATACCACATCCTAACTAAAACATAGGCACAACATAGTATGTTCTCTTTGGTTCTCCCCCTTTTCGTACTATCATTGGTCCACAATGTTAGAGTCACAGACATAAGACTAGCTAGCAATAAAAGAATAACGACATTAGGATAGTCACCAAGATCAAAAAGTAAACTCAAATGGGGAAATTGTGAATTTCATCAATAAATTAAAAAATGAGCTCAATTTCAACAATAATTAAACATGTCAACTGACACAAAGAAATAATTTTTATTTTTTTATTTTTTTTTGTGACTAACTCCCACACAAAGGAAATAACCAAATAAATAAAATGCTAGCTTACACAACATGTGGAAAGATCCACTTTAAAAGAAACAAAAAGAAGGAAGTCAAAAGAACCATTCACAAACATTATGACAGAGCTTAGTCACGTAAGAGGGAGAACCACCACTGAATACTGAGGACACCACTCCTCACCAATCTTAGAGAACATACCCAACATACACTCATCGAGCAACTTTCCATCACAAATCATACCTAAGTATTAAAATAATCATTGTAGCTGAAACAATATCCTTCTCCTTTCAAATTTCTTTTATAGCTTGATGCAAAGCGTTTAATGGGAAATGTAATGGTTCAAGGTCTCAAGTGTTGAAACTGTGCTCTGATACCAAAATGTAATGCCAAAAAGTTGAGAAAAACACAACTACAAATTTTTTTAAAACCTACTAACTATCTACCAATAATCACTCTTACGCAACTAAGAAGAGTACACCAACTAGCACAAGATCTTATGTTTACGCAAAATGGTGTAGAGAGCAAAAAAAATAAACAACTGATAATATTGAAGAGTCTGACAAAACCCCAAAGGTCAAACCATAGAAGGTTGACCAAGTTTGACCAAAAGCCAAACTTCATCAAACAGCTCCAAACAAAGCTAAAAGGTTCCCTAGACTATTAGCTTCGACTGACACGTAAATCAAGATAGTTGACTAAAAGTCAACAAGAGTTTACCAAAAGTCAACCATCACCAAAATATGCACAACCAAGCTAAAAGGAAATAAAATGCATCTAAGAATACTTGGGCACTCAAATTGAGGCATTTGACCAAGGTTTGACTAAAAAGTCAACTATGTAATAAGACAACCAACAAGTCTGTTAAGGTCCAAATGATTAGAGACTTGATCACAAGGGTCAAACTAGAGAAGGTTGACCAAGTTTGACCAAAAGTCAAACTTCACTAAACAGCTTCCAAGCTATCCTATAGGATTTCCTAAACTACATGCTTGAACTAGCACGCAAATTGAGATAGTTGACTAAGTCAACCAGAGTTGACCAAAAAGTCAACCATGTATCGAACAACATGCCACAAAGTTAAAAAGGTTCAAATATTAATGAAAAATACTTGGGCATGCAAATCGAGGTGTTTGACCTAGGTTTGACCAATGGTTGACCAAAAGTCAACTATGTCCAAATATGACCAACGATGATCTACTAAGGTTTAAAACATAACATAGACTATATGTGCATGCAAGCCAAGGCTAATGCCCTAGGTTTGACCAAGGGTTGACCAAAAAGTCAACTATGTATAAAATGGTCAACATGACCATTAAGGTCAAATTGACTTGAGGTTTGACTAAAGGATGAAGAAATAAAACCCTAAGATGACTATAACGTTCCCAGAGTTATTCTAAAAGTTCGATATTCTAATTAATTAACTCCAAATATATAATTGTCCCATTTACATAGTTACAAGGTATTGAGAAATAAATCTAATGCAACACATCATAATCTGAACATTACAATATTTTAATCTAATTTGTTTAAGCCAATGTGTTCAAATGTTTTTAAAAAAATAATAAGCTAAAATAATTTCTTTAATAGGTTTAATCCAATCTTAACATTGAAACGTCTAGAATGAATTAGGAGTTACTAATTCTAATTTAAATGTAAATAAAAGTTGAATTTAATTCTAAAACAAAATCTATCTAAAAATAAGTTTAAGTTCCCTATAATGACTTAGACTTTACTAAATACAATTTAATCTTGATAAAATTCAATTTATCTAATATACTTGAAACACAGAATACTTAATAATAATAACACCCTTATTATATTCTTTTTTTTTTATAATTGCTGGTGTAAATTTAATTTCCTGAATTTCAAAATAGCGAGTATGTAGAGAATTTATTTTTAAAATTAAATTACATAATTGCATTCATATTAAGCGGCTAAACAACTTGTAGGAATCAAAATTTCGATTTAGGCCTTTTTATTTTTTGATAATTTTCAAGAAATTTTCTAAGTACAAAATATAAATTTAAAATAACATTTCACAATATAACATTATAATTAATTTATTTAAATTATCGTAATACAAGTAAGATTAAGATAATTCAATACTATCGAATTTGAATATACCTTATAACACTATAATCTATAATATGCATAATGATGTCATAGACAATCATGGAGTTTGTCCAATTAAAATGACATTTAAATGTCCAAATTGCTTCATAATCCATTAAACCCAAAATTTAATCCATAATTTCATTTTCAATACATTAAATAACAATAAAATTTACAAATTTAAAATGTATGATTTACAAGGAAATCCCCGATTTCCGAATTTCAAACATAACTTGAAATGCAAGGTTACAACGAATTTTACAATTTTGAATTTCAAACTCAGCAATATTACCAACTCCTATATCCAGCTGGGTACCTAATAGAGTGAGGTTGACCATGGAGGCTCACCTCCCATCCTAGGCCTTTTCAAGGCCACCCCCGAGCTAGGGGATCAGAACTAGAACGGGGTACAAACAGACACTCAAGTATGAAGGAAAAACATCTATACACAAGTACATTTAAGTCATAATCCCAACAGGGTTTTTACAAGAGGAAGGCCTCCAAGAGACCTTCCTGAAAATGAGGTAGAGGTGGACTACCAGGTGGAGAAGCCACAACAAGATACAAATATCCCAAGCCACACATGGACTTGGGAAGACCATCTCCAAGAGATACGATCTAACTCTCCTTATGCCCCCTAGGTGCCCGTAGGCCATGTTTGGCATCATGGGTATCATGGAACCCCATGTTTTATCCCTCCACATATGGGAGACTCTACACATCCTGAGTCTACATCCTACTACCCCCTTCAAGGTTACTCCACCTTCCCTAAGGTGAGTAAACCTTGAAGAAACCCATCCCAAAACGAGATCACAAAGTAAAAACAACATTTTTACAAAACATAAATTTTACAACATGAACCATAAAAAGCCATGGACTCCATTAATGGAGCTCCAAGCTCAAACATATGCAAGAAATAACAAAAATAGCACAAGGCCTACCTTGATCCAAGCAAAGGTTGAAATCTTGAAAAAAAACTTGAACTCCTTCCAAAGCTAGCCTCTCTCCTAAGCTTTTTCCAACAAGTGGTCTCCAAATCTAGAGAGTGGGTGATCAACTAAAACCCTACTCCAAGTTTCTCCTAAATAGGAAAACCTCCTAAAATCTAGGAGCCAATCAAAAGAGAGGAAGAAACTTCCATTCCCTTCTTCCCACTTGCCTTCCTTCACCATAAATGGAGTTGAATGCAAGTTTGGAAAGAAGAGAGAGGTTAACAAAAACCTCACAACTCTTCAATCTCGTGCAAAATGAAAACCTTGACTTTAGAGGGGTCATTAATGATTTTTAAGGCTCTTAATGGGTTGAAAATGACCCCTAACCCCTAAGGTATCAACCTGGGTTGCTAAAAATGACCCCAGTAAGCCTATGGGAGCCCAAAAGACCCTCCTAAACCCCACCTAAAGTTTATGCACAGATTTCTAGTCTTTGTTGACTTTTAGAAACTTCTCAACCCAAGGTTAGTTGATCCTACCCTAAGGTTACACCCTAGTCAATGTAGAAACTGATGAAATATCAGATTCAACTCCAAGATCCAGCTGCATGCAATAAACCTGTCACAAAGTATGAAGCAAGGATATGGAAAAAGAAAAACCCTCTTGTGCTCAAAATGTTGGAGCTCAAACTGTATTAAGAGAGAATGAATGAAATAATTACAAAAGTGGCTTATAAGAACAGAAACCCTAAAGCCACAAAAAACTAGGTTGTGCAATAATAATTAATAGAAATATTAATTATTATGCACCTAAAAGAGATAGCTTAAGTGAAAAAGAATAATAGAGGACTTAAGTAATTAAATCGAAATGATTTAATTATAAAGTCAAATAAATCTATTACTCTAACACCCCCCCTTAAGCTGTAGAATTGATAGAGGAAGACTGATAAGCAGACCCCTGAGACCCAGAAGAGGATGGAGAGGAAAGATTGCTCTTCTGAAGAAGAGCTTGCAAATCTGCTATCTGTTTCTCGTAACCATCAAACTTCTTCTGATAGCAAAGTGACTCATCATGTGCTCCTTTCTGACAATAGGAACATGTAGGTCTCTCAGTCTTCTGTTTCTCCTTCTTAGAAGAAGATGGTGGGCCAGTAGAGTGCTGAGAAGAGGAATCTGATATCTGCTTCAGCTTCTGTGTACTCTGAGGTGAGTCAAATAAATCTATTACTCTAACAGTCAAGCCCTTGCCCCATACAATATTAAAATACTTAACCATGCCAACACTTAAGCCACAATTTGCCAAATTTGGCACATTAAATAAAGCAATAGACATGACTAATACACATAGACATTTAATAAATTAGATACACTCATGCAAACCACATATACGAATAAAAGACTACACAACAAGGTCCACATCTCTTTATACAAAGAGGACCTTGGAATGCACGGTATAAACATAGGTTCCAATACTGGATCCCCACATTTAGATCCATGGTCAACTTATCCTGCACACATTAGTAGGTCCAATTAACATGATATAAACATAATACATTGAAATTGCTTGGTTTAAAACTATGTTTGTAAATCAATCCATCAAGCACAACTTTGGTTTCCTAAACCAACTTTTCTTCGTAATAGTTTTAAAACATCATATAACATCATATGTAACATAATCGTAACTGAAACTGAAACATAACATGTAGTATCTTGAGTGTACCCTGATTACATAATCAAGTACCGAACATATAATATAGGATTCAACAGATCCTCAAATACTTAGGTGTCTCAAAAGTCTAGTATGTCTGTAAAATAAGTACTGAAAGCATGGAAAACATAATAGTAATAGTATGACTATCTGGTAGGTCTCACATTAGACCAATTAGACCAATTAGGATCTATTAGGACCTATTTTAACTTAATATTCAAACCTAGTCAGACCTAACTTCATTTGAAAGTTTTTGTTTAATAATTTTTACTTCGTATGTAGGAAATACTCAAGAAGCACAATCTTTTGAAGTTGGAGAAGGGTCATCACAAGCTCAAAAAGCCCAACCTTCAGAAGTTGGAGAAGGGTCATCACAAGCTCCACAAGCACAACCTTCAGAAGATAGAGAAGAGTCATGACAAGCTCAACAAGCACAACTCTTAAAATATCAAACAAGTACACATCTCTCTCTCTCTCTCTCTCTCTCTCTCTCTCTCTCTCTCTCTCTCTCTCTTGATTTAGTCTCTTAGTGGTGAATATGCATTTTGGGTGTTTTCCCTTAAGAAGTTATTGTTTTTTTTGTGTACATGCAGCCTTTGATGATGAAAATGTTGGACAAGGGGCATCCCAAGTTGAAGTAATGAAATTTAGAGAAGGGTCATCCCAAGGTCAAATAAGTATGTGTTTCTCTCATTAGTTTATAAATTATTACCTTTGATATTCAAGCTTGTAAATACTTATTTCATGAAGGTCCCCTTAAGATGAGATGTTAACATATTTTTTATATTTTATTTGCAGTGGAAGTGCAAGAAACATATGAGAATGATAGTCTACTCCAACATTTGAAGAGAAAAATTAATTGTAAAAGCATAGATCATTTAATTGAAATGGATGTGAAAAAATTGAGATATTATTCTAAACAACCCAAAAATATTATGAAGAGGGCATTGAATAAAAAGTCTAAGAAAATAATGAAACAATTTGAGAATCTTGGTACACTTTGAAAAACTCAACTATTATGAATTGCACTTCTTAAAGATGAGTTAAAAGAGCCATTAAAATTGTTGGGTGTCGATGCAAGTTTGAAAAAGTTAAAATCATGTAACGTACAAAAAAAAATTGTTGACAGTGTTAAGGAAGGTTTGCATTCCATTGGAAAAATAGATAGATCTATAGATAGGTCAATTTCAAGAAGAGTGATACTGACATCTATTTGAAATAAAAACATGTCCCAAAGAAGACATTTCCTCTCTTTCATCTCAGATCAAGTACAATAGGAAGACATTGACACATTATTTGAAAAGAAGAATCAATTTGGATGATACTACATTGGAAGGTAATTGGGCACTAATGTGTAGAGCTCCTTAGTCTGATAGGATTAATGAAATTGTTAGGAGCTTAGTTATGTCATTTTGGACTGATCATACTTGTCCTTCACTAAATACAAGAGCCGTTATCAAGAAGAGGACTAGGCCTAAGGAATATTTCTAACACACAAAACATTGGTTAGACACCACACAACATGAATTGTATCTCTCATTTTGTAACTCAAATCCTGACATTAAGATTGGACAAACAATGTTTGAAAGATTAAATCCATTTTTATAAAGATAAATAAATCTTTTGAAACTTGTTGTTGTCGATATCATATTGAATTCTATCTCTACTATCAAGGGTTTAGAAAGATGATAGAAGAAAATGGTGGTTCTCAAAATGATTTTACTAAATGTCCAAGCCAATTCATAGCATCAATCTTATGTAACAAATCAATTGATCATGAAATACCTGAAACAAATTGCATAAGAGGAACTTGTCAAACATGCGGGAATTTAGCTAAATTTCCTTTGAGAATTGAAGATATTAACATGAAGAGGATAGTAAAATGTAAGAGATAAAAGTACATAAAGTCTAAAACAAAAATTGGGAAAGAATCAACAAGGTTGGAATATGTAGAAGGCGATCTATACATGTTGCAATATTTATGGAGAATTTTTGTAAATTGATTCAACCATACATACATCATGTTTTTTTTTTCTAATTGGAAGGGAGAATAGTTACAAATACTAAAAGAAACTTTTCCAATTAGAATAATTTTATGGTTGGTGATTTTGCAGAGAATTACTCCTTTGTTTCTCAAAAAAAACTTCAAGCAGAATACTACTATACAGAGCAGATCACTATCATGGTACATGTGTCTTATTGACATGCACAATTAGGTTTGGATGGTGTTGAAAGTACATATCAAAAATGGGTCATAAAGAAAGAATATCACTTTTATATTAGTGATGATAAAGAGTATGACATACATTTTTTCGAGCATTGCTTTAAGACATTTTTTGGATATTTGGAAAACAAAGGCATCAAAACTGAAAACCATTTTGTTTGGTCAGATGGATGTGCAACACAATTTAAATTAGCAAGGCCATTTTATGCACTATGTAGATATCATTGATACCAAAAGATACCACATATTTGGAGTTTCTTTGAGAGTGGACATGGAAAAGGAGAGCATGATGGTGCAGGAGCTTGTATCAAATGTGCTTTAAGAAAGTATCAACCGAACTATCATGGATATCATATAAATAATGCTTATGATGTAGTTGAGTGGCACAATATGCATTTTGTGGTCCCAAATCATGATAACGCATCATCACAATTAGATCGAGTCATACCCTTTCGAGTATTCTGGGAGATATTAGGTATAAATTTTCAACATCACTTGTTGTCTAGTTATAATTTATGCATGTGTGCTTTAAATTTATTGATCATTGAAGTTAACTTATATATGTGTACATTATATATAGATCTATATATATATTATTTTAACTTGTCTTAAATTTTTACATGTGTCTCTCTTTTCTTCAGGTGTTGATATAATATCAATTGATGGATGCAAGAGAGTAGACAAAATAGGATCCTTGCATTCAATTATGAGTACTTATAGTAATGTATGGTCATTGCACACTAGAGATTACTCACGCTTTTGTTATGCCTTCATTTCTAAAAACTATGATGAATGTATCAACCAAAAATGTGGATATGTTAGTGATGGAATTTGGTTCCACTAGATGTTACAAACACAAATGATGAAGTTCAAGATGAAAGATTTGATGACATTCCATTGATTTCTACATATTATGACCATATTTCAGGTTTGATCAAAATTGGTATGTGTGTGTTTATGTACATGTATATATAAATATAAATAAATTTAAAAAGGATTCATAAACTCAATTCATAAATAAAGTTTGTTTAATTTATATCTACAAACCTCAAATTAAAAGTTCATTTTAAATGCAGGACATATTTTTACAACAGTAGCAGAGCCTAAAAATGTGGAAGGTGTTAGTTACTATTTATTATGTCACTACAAGGAGAGGATGAAGCTAACACATAATGAAACAAGCGATGGAATTATGTTCCCCATAGGTTAGTACTGTATTTAAGTTTCACATCCTGTATTAAACTTGAGTGAGGTCCAACTACCGATTTTCTTATATATTTGTTTATATGGTTAATTTCACACACACACACACACACACACACAGATATATATATATATATATATATATATATATATATATATATATATATATATATATATATATATATATATATATATATATATATATATATATATATATATATATATATATATATATATATATATATATATATATATATAACATTGTTGAACTTGTCTATGTAGGTTCAGTTGTTGTTCAAGGAACATATTTGAAGAAAATGAAAATACTTAAACATGGGATTGATTTTGTTTGATTATCATCCTAACAATAAGTTTTATCAGTATAGCTATCTTGTAATTGCCACTATCTTATCTCTTCATCTAGTGACATGACGTGGCATTTGTAACTGGAGACTTGATATTGATGACCATGAGATAATATTAAATGTTATTCAAGACAGAGATGAACCACTTGATGTGGACTAAATCGTACATGAAATATGATTTGTACTAAATTTTTCATAGGTGATGCTAGCGGTCTTCTTAGCTCCATTCTTTCCTGCTAGTGCCCATAGTGAATGGAGAAATTTTCAAAAATTTATAATATATCTAAAAAAATGTCTTACTTGGACATGATTTATTAATTATCTACATGAATATAAATGTTTATTGAATACAAGTTGCAATTTACTTTATTGAATACAACTATTATCGAACGTACATTTAAATATAAGTAAGATTCAATCAAACATAGGTCTCAATTATATAGCTCACATGTGTCAAATTTACATCATTCATAACTTTCATCAACATGTAATCAAACATCATTCATGTGTTGAATTAAACACATGTACATATAAATTTAAAACATAAAATTCATATATAATCCAACATGTACACATGTATTTAAAATAAAAATGTATGTAATCTATTGAAAGTATTGAATATACATTTATAAATTTAAAAACACATAAATTGAATTTACTTATATCAAAATCACATGAACTCATGAAGAATCAAACATGTCTACACATGTATAAATTGAAAACACATAGATTGAAAGTATGTACAAGTTCATCACAGATGCACACGTATAGAATGACAACATATATATAACGTGTAGGAAACATCAATCATGTAGATCAAGTACTACAAATATGAAACATATGAATCAATCATGTGTCAAACATTGTATCAAAAGGGTGTAGAAATGAAATATAAGATCAAACACATCAATCAACTGTAGAGTCTAGAAATGAAATATAGTTCATCAAAAACATGTGAATGTATATATAATATGTAATATATCTAGATCAAATATAAAAGTGCCTAGGACTCATCATGATGACTCTTGACTAAGCGGTCAGACCCAAAGTGATTGTCATGTTGTGAAGGATGTGCAGATCCCTAGAGACAAAGAGATATATAAATTAATATATAAACATTGTACACATCTTAAGTTTGATAAAATATTATAGAATAAAACATGTTATAAAGTGTGTAAACACATATAGTACATGTACACACATCAATAAATTAAAAACTTACCTGTCCACTACTGATGTCATCATCGAGTGAGTCTCGATGATGTACACAATCAATGCTCAAAGGAGTAACAAGAGGCATATCCTGGTAGACAAAAAATATATCATATATATATATATACATGTACATATATATAAATTGATTCAAAATTTAAAAATAAATAAGTTAAATTGTAACATTAAATAGATATAATCTAATTTATACCTGTGTCAGTGGTGGAAACTGATAGTACTCCAACTCCCTAGCCTTGATCCTATCAACCAAGGTATCAAAATTTTGATGCATCTTGTCCAAGCTCAACTCTACATCCGCAACATGAGTAGACCACACACATCTCTCTAATGATGAATGCAATGGACTAACCAAATGAGATGGCATGGAATTCATATCATCATGTGTCATCAAATCTAGGTAATCCGTAGTGTTCATGTTGATGTCAACATCATCAAGGACAACATCAGAGAACTGGTGCCCTGCACTGACTTTAGAGGGTATGTACAATGTGCCTCTCCCTATGCAGCAATAGAGTGGTTAGTAGGTGGATCCTCATGAGAACTTCCACTGTGGCCACGGTCTAGGTGAGAAGGATGTGGCTGAGCATATCTCACAGTACCCACACAAGATCTAACATCTGATATGGGGATATCATGCTTTGATTCTATAAATGCATATGCATCTAATAGATCCTCACCCAAACTAGTCAATGTGACCCATGGCATCTCTCCTATAAGTCCCTCTAGGCTAGAAAGTGAAGGGATGCCTGCTGCACTATACATGTCATGTGTGGTCATGCTAGAGGGTTCTCCACCTAACGATTTTGAGTGTCATCAAGACATCATGTACTGACCAACTTGATCACTAGATTTGGATGTGGCAGCTATTGCAATGTCCCCCACACTATCAATCGCACCTCAAATTTGGGTTCTACGAATATCATCTGCAACATTGATGCAGGAGCATCCTGGGTGTAAGAGCAATCTTGCATCACCCAAAAAAAAAAAAATTTCTATTTTTATACTCAATAAGGGCTATTTTATGCAGAGCTGCTATTTATGGAAAGTTACTATTTTTGGTAATTCTTGTATGTGCTCAGAATGATCTGATTTCTTTCTTGGAGGTTCATTTTGGTCATATAAGTCTGCCAGTAAAGTTTCATTGCCAGATCAAGTGTATATTGGAAGATATTGAAGATTTTCGGTACTGGCAGCAGGGTACAAAAACTTTGAACTTAGTTTTGAAGGCTTTAGAGGCCCTGGATGAGGTCAAAAATTTGGGTGACGAGCACTTGCGATGGTCAATCCTGTAGAGCGCTTCCTGGCATTTCCAAAATGGGGTTATAATAGCCGATCGGGTCAACTGGTGATGACTTATGGTCTTCGAAAGTTGGGCCACCTGAAATGGCAGAAAATAATTTTCTTCAAAATTTTTGTTCAGGTTTCAAAGGTTATCTCGAGCCGACTATGATGTAATAAAATGTAAAATAAAATAATTCTAAGTTTGGTCAGCCTTATTGGCTAAAATTATGGAACCTTCCCAAGCGGTGGAAAATTGCCTATATAAGGAAGGTTGTATTATTGTCTTAGGCAGTTCAGAATAGTTCTGGGTAGTAGATCTGGGTAATAGTTTGAGGCTTTTTCCTACAGAATATTGTAAGGGAATGCCCATGTGGCTTTGCATATTGTAATTCTAAAAGTTTGTAATTCCACATTTGTGGAGATAATAAGAAGCCAATTTTCTATTCTTGCATATTGTTGTTGTTTCTCTATTTCTGTTATGTGTTTGTGGTATTAAGGGGAGCACCCTTCATAAAGTGGTATCAGAGCAAGAGTTCCTGAGTGTGTAAACAGATCATCGACCGTGAGGTAGTTTGCACCAGGACCATGGTTAGGGTTTCAGCGCGCATTGCAAAAATGCCTCCACGAAGGGAACATGGCGGAAGAGCTGGTGTTGTAACACCTAAGGTTAGGGCACTGCAAAGACAAGTGCGAGCATTGCAAGAAGAGATTCGTAGAGGAATGAATCTTAATGTCAGAGATGAAAGCGAGGATGAAGCTGAAGAAGAATATCAAAAAGGAGAAGCTAAAATTGTGAACCAGGAGGAAGAAAGATTTTTTCGGGCGATTTCCAAGATTGGGAAAAGACCTAAGATTGAGGTTCCTACATTTTCTGGAAATCTTAACCCAGAGGAATTGATCGACTGGATCAATGAATGTGAGGAGTATTTTGAGTATGAAGATGTTGAGGATCCTGATAGGGTCAAATTTGCGAAGGCCAGATTGAAAGGTCATGCGAAGATCTGGTGGCAAGAAATTCAATTAGAGCGAAATAGAAGAGAGAAAGATAAAATCACAAGATGGGATCGGATGGTGGATAAATTGAAGCGATAGTTCATTCCTGTTGATTATGAGCTTGACCTACTAAAGAAAATGCAAAGTTTGAAGCAAGCAGGAAGATCTATTTAAGAGTATACAGAGGAGTTCTATCGACTCCTCATCAGAACAGGCCATGCAGAAGCTGATAAGGAGAAAGTTGCCCGATACCTTAATGGGTTAAGGCCAAGAATTCAGGAGGAGTTGAATCTGGTTCGAATGAATAGTATTGAGGAGGCATACCAGTTTGCCCTAAAAGTAGAGGAAAAGTTGAACAAGAAGTTTGAGAGTAGACAAAATAGAAGAGGTCATGGTGGAAGATCTGGTGGACGGTCATATGGTGGCCGAAATGAAGATTTGAAAAAGAAGGATGAGGCCAGTAGCAGCCAGAATTAGAGAGGAAACAATTCTAATAATTTCCAAGATCAGAATAATAGAGATCAGAGGGGAAGAGGAAGAGGAAGAGGACAAGGTTTAGGAAGAGGAGGCTTCCGTGGAACATGTTTTCACTGTGGAGAAGAAGGTCATAGGGAATTTGAATGTCCTCAGCGCCAAGGAAGAACAGACAGGAGAAATGAAGGCCAGGCCAGAGTTGCACATGTAGATGAAGATGTCAGATCATCAAATTCTGAAGATGCTGAAAGAAGAGAAACATTGATTAACAAAAGAGTCCTGTTGAGTGGTGAGAATGAACCTGAGCAAAGGAGGAGCCTGTTTCACACCAGGTGCAAGTGTGAAGGTAAATGTTATGATGTGATCATTGATAGTGGAAGCACTGAAAATTTGGTGTCTGTCAGGAAGATCAGTCATCAGATGGACTTGATCCCAGGAGTGAGTTTGCCAAATAAGGCAGCACACAGAATGACACCTGTAGAAAGTGAGGAGTTGAACAGACAAGTACATGAACTGTTACAGAAAGGATTGATCTGTGAGAGTCTCAGTCCCTATGCTATACCAGTGGTATTAGCACCAAAGAAGAATGGAGAATGAAGGATGTGTACAGATTCTAGGGCAATAAACAAGATCACAATCAAGTACAGGTTTCCATTGCCACGAATGGATGATATTATGGACTATTTGAGTGGAACTGTGTATTTCTCAAAGATAGATCTGAAGAGTGGATATCATCAGATTCAGATTAGAGAATAAGATGAATGGAAGACTACCTTCAAGATAAAGGAAGGACTATATGAGTGGTTAGTCATGCCTTTTGGGCTAACCAATGCACCGAGCACTTTCATGCGGCTCATGAACGAGGTTCTGAAAGAATTTCTGGGTAAGTTTGTCATTGTTTACCTAGATGATATTTTGATCTTTAGGAAGACATTGGATGAGCATATGATGCATATTTGTATGGTATTTGAGAAGTTGAGAGAAGAGAAATTGCTGATTAATTTGAAGAAGTGCAGTTTTGTGAAGAAAGAGTTGGTGTATTTGGGGTTTGTAGTTTCAGGAGAAGGTCTAAAAATGGACCCAGAGAAGGTACAGACTATCCTTGAATGGCCTACTCCAAAGAGTGCTACTGAGGTAAGATCTTTTCATGGTCTAGCTAGCTTTTATAGAAAGTTTATCAGAAATTTTAGCAGTATTTGTGGACCCTTGACTGAAACAATGAGAGGGGATAGAAAAGAGTTTAAGTGGACTAATGGGGCAGAAAAGAGTTTTCAATTGTTGAAACAAAAAGTTACAGAACAACCTATTTTAGCACTTCCAGATTTTAATAAGGTGTTTCAAGTAGATTGTGATGCTAGTGGTACTACAATAGGAGCTATTATGAGCCAAGAAGGTAAACCTGTTTCTTATTTCAATAAGAAGTTAAATGATGCCAAGAGGAAATATTTTATTTATGATCAGGAATTTTATGCTATAGTTCAGGCATTAAAGAAGTGGAGACATTATCTACTTCCTAAGGAGTTTGTTTTGTATATTGATCATCAAGCTTTGCAATATTTGAATAGTCAAGGAAAATTGAATCAAAGGCATTTGAAATGGGTTGAGTTTTTGCAGAGTTATACATTTGTTTTGAAACACAAGAGTGGAAAGTCTAATAGGGTTGCAGATGCTCTTAGCAGAAGGCAACTATTGCTGACAGAAATGTAGATTGAAGTGGTTGGGTTCAAGGAACTCAAGAATTTGTATCCAGAGGATCCTGATTTTGGTGAAGCTTGGAAAGCTTGTATAGAACCTATTACTCTAGATAGGACAAAATGGTTGGATTTCATCATCCAGGATGATATGCTATTCAGAGGGAGTCAGTTGTGCATTCCATGAAGTTCTATGAGGGAGAATCTCATCAAGGAGAAGCATAGCGGAGGATTGACTGGACATTTTGGTCATGATAAAACCTTTGATTTGGTTAGTGAGAATTATTATTGGCCACAATTGTAGCAAGATGTGAAGAAGTTTGTACAAAGTTGCAGAGTATGTCAGATGGTGAAAGGAGTGAAGCAGAATATAGTGTTGTATCAGCCATTACCTATACCAGAGAAGCCTTGGGAGGATATCAGTATGGACTTTGTTCTTGGTTTACCGAGGACTCAGCGAGGACACGATTCAATTTTTGTGGTAGTTGACAGATTTTCAAAGATGGCACATTTCATTCCCTGCAAGAAAACTAACAATGCTATTCATGTAGCAGAATTGTTTTTCAGAGAAGTAGTGAGACTTCATGGTTTGCCAAAGACCATAGTTTTAGATCGGGACACTAAGTTTGTTGGATATTTCTGGCGTACATTATGGAAGAAGTTGAAGATAGATTTGAAATTCAGTTCATCACATCATCCACAGACTGATGGACAGATAGAGGTGGTGAATAGGAGTTTGGGAAATTTGCTGAGATGTTTGGTTGGAGATAAACCAACAAGATGGGATTTGATTTTACCACAGGTGGAATTTGCATATAATAATTCTATCAATAGGAGCACTGGTAAATCACCATTCCAGATTGTATATGGAAGTAGTCCAAGAAATGCATCTAAATTAACTAAGATAGATAAAGGAGAAATAAGTAGTGCTGAAGCTGAGGATTTTGTAGAACACTTGAAGAACATCCATGGGGAGGTGAGGAAGCATATTACCAAGATGAATGCACAGTATAAGGCTAAGGCAGATGAGAAAAGGAGGTATAAGGAATTTTAGGTTGGTGATGAAGTCATGGTTCATTTGCAGAAGGAGCGGTTTCTAGTTGGTACATATAACAAGCTGAAAATGAAAAAGTTTGGATCATGTAGGATACTGAAGAAACATGATTCAGGAAATGCATATGAGGTAGAATTGCCTACTGAGCTAAATATTTCACCAGTGTTTAACATTTCAGATCTGACAGAGTATCATGAAGGAGGTGTTGAAGATGAGATCACAGTAGCATAGTGGAGTATTCCAGCAACTAGTTCAAACACTAAGGAGATCGAAGATATACTAGACAGTCGTGTTGGCAGAAGCACAAGGAACAGGACGTATGAGGAATATCTGATCAAGTGGAAAGGATGACCTATTGAAGATTCATCATGGCTAACAAAGGAGGAGGTTAGCTATCTTAGTTTTCCTCTACACACCTAAGTCGTGACAGGGTCACTTCTCAAATTACCCTGGGTGTTTGATGCAGGAGCATTCTGGGTGTAAGAGAAATCTTGCATCACCCAAAAAAATAAATATTTCTATTTTTATATTCAATAAGGGCTATTTTGTGTAGAGCTACTATTTATGGAAAGTTACTATTTTTGGTAATTTTTGTATGTGCTTAGAATGATCTGATTTCTTTCTTGGAGGTTCATTTTGGTCATATAAGTCTGTCAGTAAAGTTTCATTGCCAGATCAAGTGTATATTGGAAGATATTGAAGATTTTCTATACTGGCAGTAGGGTACAGAAACTTTGAACTCAGTTTTGAAGGCTTTAGAGGCCCCGGATGAGGTCAAAAATTTGGGTGATGGGTGCTTGTGCACATTAAGCCTGTAGAGCGCTTCGTGGCATTTCCGAAATGGGGTTATAATAGCCGA
>BSBK01015159.1:0-42730 GCA_027943335.1 Chamaecyparis obtusa
TGGACAAAGTTATATTGAGCTTAGCATAGATCTGAGTATATGCAAAGGAAGTTGCATTTGAATTAGGTCATTTACTATTGCATTCTAACCATTGCTATAGATAAAATCTTTTAAGCAAGTGGGACTTACTAGTCTTTATTTCTTTCTTTATGGCATTCAATGAATGTTGGTAATTTTCTTGTTGACCCAAGTGAATATATGGTCACAGACAAATATTAGAGATAAATCCTCTAAAAGGGTTAGACCTTATAGTGTCTTTTGTAACCTTTAACAGGCTTGGCTCTTAACCGAGCTCACTTCAGTAGACTAAAAATATTTTGGGTAACCGGTCCCTAGTGGTTTTTCCCTTAACAAGGTTTGGATGTTAAAAATTAAGTGCTATATGTGTATGCATGTGATGATTTTTTATTTTACTTTACACATTACATTAAATGGTTTGATTGTTATATACTAGTTAATATAAATGGTAGTCAATAAATGAATCCAAAAGACACAATCAAGTGTTTACCGAGCTATTTAAGTTTATTTGTCAGATTGGTTTTATACATCTGAGAGTATTTATGACTCTAGGATAACTGGACTTAACTTATTCACCCCCCCCTACTTATCTTTAAAAAACTACCTCAATAGAAAAACATCAAATACTAAAAGATAGAGCTGAGAAAAAGGTCAAGATGCACAGGAACAATAGGCCAAAACCCTAAAGAATATAAACTAGGGTTTTTAGAAAGCCCCCATTAACCTTTATAAAGAAACCATGGTATTTTCTAGGCACCCATAACCTAAGATCATGGGTTTTAGCAAGCCTCCCAAAACCTTGGTATCCATAGACTTACATATGGTCTTTAAAGAGAAATCCAACCACAACATAACCTCCCAATAAATGACATTCAAGAAGAAGATCAAGGGGTATTCAAAGGTTTTCCAAACCTTCCACTTGGGTTTAAGAATAGCACCCAAAAATAACCAACCAAAAACAACAATGGCTTCCCAACTAGAAGTCGCTTCCTCTATTGCAATACTATTGTCCATGATAATTAGAAAGGGTCCCACCTCAATAGTATAAAAATATAAAATCATGTAGAACACCAAATATGATTCAAACCTAATTCTAAGAAAACATCGTGTACAAACTAGGGCCAACCAAGCCCTAAAAACATAAGAAAACCGCAACCAAAAATCAGCTGAGGGAAAAATAGACCCTTGAAATCTAACAACGAACTACCCATGCCTTCTCTAAGAAATTGTTGAAAACCAACACTTTTCCTAAAGGCCAAATGAAACAAAAAGGGTCACCATAAGAAAAACACCCAAAAGCTAGGGAAAGAATAAATCCAACACAAAATAAAACCATTGGAAAACTACCACCAAAAATAGGGGAAGTAAAAGTGCCAAAAAAAAAGAAGGCAATTCTCCAAGAGAAATCACACCTCATAAAGGGCCAAAGAAAAGACTACAAAGATCTTGAAACAACCAAAAGCACCAAGCCACTAGCATGGCAAGACCCCAACACAAACACGCCCCACTAAGAACATCGACAACCATGAGTCAAGGGAGGGAAAGGAAAAGGAAGAAGGTAGAAAAACACCCACATTTGCCTGATTTAATAAAAAAAATACCCATGCCTCTACCCAAAAACTTGAAAGTTAATAGAATTATATTTAGCTATCCCCAACACCTTCAAGAAAAAAAGGCCCTATGACATAACATGTAGTAATTCCTAAAGGTTTAATTTTGAAAAATGCATGATAGCTTGACCTATAACAACACATATATTTTAAAATGTATTGGGCTCCAGACACCTTGTAAAACATGTATTACATAATAAAAAACAACACATATATTGAAAATTACTACATATTTGAGTTGTAAACTTTAGTATACTATTCTCGTAGACACCTAGACATAATTTTGGTATTAAATCTCACTACTAAAGGTTCATTTATTTTATTTGTTCATTTCTTTATTTTTATTTTTAATCCTACAATTGTTAATTCTCAAATATTATTCTTATTAAGTTATATTATGTTTAAGAAAAATTATTTAGGTATTTTCTATTATTATATAATTTAATCTTATAAAAATATAAATTTAAATTAATATAGGATATGCCTAAGAGGGTTCTATAAATACATTTTAGCTATGAATCAAGATGTAAAATTGGTAGTAGATGGTCTAATATGCATTGAAATTGTCCATTAAAAACTATAATCTTCATTTTTTTTAATTACCTCTTGAGAAGACTTCTAATATTGAAATTCTTTAATTATTTCATCACTCTATTCACAAATGTAGGATTAATGTTTCTATGAATGTGTTCATTGGCTTTTTTTATTAATAAATATTGTAACTTCCTATTGCAAATCAACCCTTATTACTAAAATCTAAGAGCTTACTCTAGATTCAAGATGTTCTATAAACTAGGAGTTTTAATGATGCAGGAGCATCCTGGGTGTAAGAGCAATCTTGCATCACCCAAAAATATTTCTATTTTTTCTATTCAATAAGGGTTATTTTGTGCAGAGCTGCTATTTATGGAGAGTTACAATTTTTGGTAATTTTTGTATGTGCTCAGAATGATTTGATTTCTTTCTTGGAGGTTCATTTTGGTCATATAAGCCTGCCAGTAAAGTTTCATTGCCAGATCAAGTGTACATTGGAAGATATTGAAGATTTTCGGTATTGACAGCAGGGTACAGAAACTTTGAACTCAGTTTTGAAGGCTTTAGAGGCCCCAGATGAGCTCAAAAATTTGGGTGACGGGCGCTTGCGCAAGTCAAGCCTCTAGAGCGCTTCGTGGCATTTCTGAAATGGGGTTATAATAGCCGATCGGGTCAACTGGTGATGACTTATGGTCTTCGCAAGTTGGGCCACCCGAAATGGCAAAAAATAATTTTCTTCAAAATTTCTGTTCGGGTTTCAAAGGTTATCTTGAACCGACTATGATGTAATGAAATGTAAAAATAAAATAATTCTAAGTTTGGTTGGCCTTATTGGCTAAAATTCTGGAACCTTCCCAGGTGGTGAAAAATTGCCTATATAAGGAAGGCTGTATTATTGTCTTAGGCAGTTTAGAATAGTTCTGGGGTAGTAGATCTGGGTAATAGTTCGAGGCTTTTTCATACAGAATATTGTAAGGGAATGCCCATGTGGCTTTCCATATTGTAATTCTGAAAGTTTGTAATTCCACATTTGTGGAGATAATAAGAAGCCAATTTTCTGTTCTTGCATATTGTTGTTGTTTCTCTATTTCTGTTATGTGTTTGTGGTATTAAGGGGAGCATCCTTCATCATTTAACCTTCAAGAGTTGGGTTCAAGAACATTGTTAGTGGAAGCTTGATGTCGTACTTTTATAAATTACATTAATAAATTTATGTATAGATTTTTACATCCTTTCTCCTTAGCCTGGGAAAAAAACTCAACAAATGGTGATGGTTAAATTCACCCTCTATAATTTGACTATTCATAATTAAAAAGATATGATAAGCTCTCAACTTTGGTATGAAATTGTATAGTTACTTCAATGCTTCATTTATCAAGGGCACCCCACTTGGAATGGCTCACCTACATTGCCCTTGCTTATGAAAAATATTCATCTTGCCATAGAAAAAAGACTTAAATAATTTCTTTCACACTTTTCCTCATACCTAATATGCCTCATTCAATGAAGATGTTTTATCTCCTGTCCACCCATATTTCTTCTCCTTAAACATTTCTGTTTTGAAAGATGTGACTTAATCTTATGTTTAAAAAAATTCATTTAGGTATTTTCTATTATTATAAAATTTAATCTTATAAAAATATAAAATTAAATTAATAAAGGATATGCCTAGAGGGTTCCATAAATACATTTTAGTTATGAATCATGATTTAAAATTGCTATTAGATGATCTAATAAGACTTGAGATTGTCCATTAAAAACTATAATCTTCAATGATCTTTCATCGTTGATTTTTTTTAATTACCTCTTGAGAAGATTACCATGAATTGTGTTCATTGGCTTTCGTTATAAAAAGAATATTGCAACTTCTTGTTGCAAATCGACCCTTATTACTAAAATCTAGGAGCTTACTCTAGATTCAACATGTTCTATAAGCTAGGAGTTTTAACCTTCAAGAGTTTGGTTCAACCACATTCTTAGTGGAAGCTTGATGTCCTACTTTTACAAATTACATTAATAAATTTATGTATAGAGTTTTACATCCTTTCTCCTTAGCCTAGGAAACAAACTCAAGAAATGGTGATGGTTACATTCACCCTCTATAATTTGACTATTTATAGTTAAAAAGATATGAAGCTCAACTTCAGTATGAAATTGTATAGTTACTTCACTACTTTATTTATCAAGGGGCCCCACTTGGAATGGCTCACACACATTACCCTTGCTTATGAAAAGTGTTCATCTTATCATAGAAGAAAGACTTAAATAATATCTTTTACACTTTCCCTTGTACCTAATATGCCTCACTCAATCAAGATGTCTTATCTCCCCTCCACCCATATTTCTTCTCCTTAAACATTTCTCTTTTGAAATATGTGACTTAGTGGCTTGCTTCCTTTATTTCATTGATGAGCGGTAGAATTGGTTGTAATTTATTTTGTCTAAAGATTAGTGGAATGATGCAGGAGCATCCTGGGTGTAAGAGCAATCTTGCATCACCCAAAAATATTTCTATTTTTGAATTCAATAAGGGCTATCTTGTGCAGAGCTGCTATTTGTGAAAAGTTACTATTTTTGGTAATTTTTGTATGTGCTCAGAATGATCTGATTTCTTTCTTGGAGGTTCATTTTGGTCATATAAGTCTGCCAGTAAAGTTTCATTGCCAGGTCAAGTGTACATTGGAAGATATTGAAGATTTTTGGTATTGGCAGCAGGGTATAGAAACTTTGAACTCAGTTTTGAAGGCTTCAGAGGCCCCAGATGAGGTCAAAAATTTGGGTGACAGGCGCTTGCACAGGTCAAGCCTATAGAGTGCTTCGTGGCATTTCTGAAATGGGGTTATAATAGCCGATCGGGTCAACTGGTGATGACTTATGGTCTTCGGAAGTTGGGTCACCTAAAATGGCAGAAAATAATTTTCTTCAAAATTTCTGTTCGGGTTTCAAAGGTTATCTTGAGCCGACTATGATGTAATAAAATGTAAAATAAATAATTCTAAGTTTGGTCGGCCTTATTGGCTAAAATTCTGGAACCTTCCCAGGCGGTGGAAAAATTGCCTATATAAGGAAGGCTGTATTATTGTCTTAGGCAGTTCAGAATAGTTCTGGGTAATAGTTCGAGGCTTTGTCCTATAGAATATTGTAAGGGAATGCCCATGTGGCTTTGCATATTGTAATTTTAAAAGTTTGTAATTCCAAATTTGTGGAGATAATAAGAAGCCAATTTTCTGTTCTTGCATATTGTTGTTGTTTCTCTATTTCTATTATGCGTTTGTGGTATTAAGGGGAGCACCCTTCATCAAGTGGTATTAGAGAAGGTTTTCTTGAGTATGTAAATAGATCGCCGACTCTGAGGAAGTTTGCACCAGGACCGTAGTTAGGGTTTTAGCGCGCATCACGAAAATGCCTCCACGAAGAGAATGTGGCGGAAGAGCTGGTGCTGTGACACCTGAGGTTAGAGAGCTGCAAAGACAAGTGCGAGCATTGCAAGAAGAGATTCACAGAGAAATAAATCTTAATGTCAGAGACGAAAGTGAGGATGAAGCTGAAGAAGAATATCAAGAAGGAGAAGTTGAAATTGTGAACCAGGAGGAAGAAAGACTTTTTCGGGCGATTTTCAAGATTGGGAAAAGACCTAAGATTGAGGTTCCTACATTTTCTGGAAATCTTAACCCAGAGGAATTGATTGACTGGATCAATGAATGTGAGGAATATTTTGAGTATGAAGATGTTGAGGATCCTGATAGGGTCAAATTTGCGAAGGCCAGATATGGTGGCAAGAGATTCAGTTGGAGTGAAATAGAAGGGGAAAGGAGAAAATCACGAGATGGGATCGGATGCTGGATAAATTGAAGTGACAGTTCATTCCTGTTGATTATGAGCTTGACCTACTGAAGAAAATATAGAGTTTGAAGCAAGCAGGAAGATCTGTTCAGGAGTATACAGAGGAGTTCTATCGACTTCTCATCAGAACAGGCCATGCAGAAGCTGATAAGGAGAAATTTGCCCGATACCTTAATGGGTTAAGGCCAAGCATTCAGAAGGAGCTGAATCTAGTTCGAATGAATAGTATCGAAGAGGCATACCAGTTTGCCATAAAAGTAGAGGAAAAGCTGAACAAGAAGTTTGAGAGCAGACAAAATAGAAGAGGTCGTGGTGGACGATCTGGTGGATGATCATATGGTGGTCGAAATGAAGATCCGAAAAAGAAGGATGAGGCCAGTAGCAGTTAGAATCAGTGAGGAAATAATTCCAATCACTTCCAGGATCAGAATAATAAAGATCAAAGAGGAAGAGGAAGAGGACAAGGATCTGGAAGAGGTGGTTTCCATGGAACATGTTTTGACTGTGGAGAAGAAGGTCATAGGGCATTTGAATGTCCTCAGCGCCAAGGCTAAACAGACAGGAGAAATGAAGGCCAGGCCAGAGTTGCACATGTAGATGAAGAGGTCAGATCATCAAATTCTGAAGATGCTGAAAGAGGAGAAATGTTGATTAACAGAAGAGTAATGTTGAGTGGTGAGAATGAACCTGAGCAAAGGAGGAGCCTGTTTCGCACCAGGTGCAAGTGTGAAGGTAAATGTTGTGATGTGATTATTGATAGTGGAAGAACTAAAAATTTGGTGTCAGAAGAGATGGTGACAAAGGCGAAGCTCAAGAGACAGAAACACCCACATCCATATCGGATTGCCTGGGTACAGGATGACCACAAGGTCATGGTCAATGAACAATGCCTGGTGAAGTTCAAGATTGGCGGATACCAAGATGAGGTATTGTGTGATATCATATCTATGGATGCATGTCATATGTTGTTGGGTAGACCATGGTAGTTTGATAGATGTGCTGTACATGATGGTTGTGGGAATACCTATTCCCTGACAAAGGATGGAGTGCGGAATAAGCTAAAACCATTGAAGGAGACTGAAGAAAAGGTATGTGGTAATGCAAGGATAACTTTTGTTGATGGAAGAAATTTCCTAGATGGTATGAGGCATGAGCATGTATGTTTTGCTTTAATTTCAAAAGCTGGTAAAGAGGAAGTAGAAGATGTTCCTGTAGAAGTTGCAGATTTGTTGAATGAGTTTCAAGATATTGTATCCGATAACGTGCCTGATGGATTACCACCAGTCAGGAAGATCAGTCATCAGATGGACTTGATCCCAAGAGCGAGTTTTCCGAATAAGGCAGCACACTGAATGGCACCTGCAGAAAGTGAAGAGTTGAACAGACAAGTACATGAACTGTTACAGAAAGGATTGATCCATGAGAGTCTAAGTCCCTGTGCTGTACCAGCGGTATTAGCACCAAAGAAGAATGGAGAATGGAGGATGTGTACAGATTCGAGGGCAATAAACAAGATCACAATCAAGTATAGGTTTCCATTGCCACGAATGGATGATATTATGGACTGTTTGAGTGGAGCTGCGTATTTCTCAAAGATAGATCTGAAGAGTGGATATCATCAGATTCGGATCAGAAAAGGAGATGAATGGAAGACTGCCTTCAAGACAAAGGAAGGACTATATGAGTGGTTAGTCATGCCTTTTGGGCTAACCAATGCGCCAAGCACTTTCATGCGGCTCATGAACGAGGTTCTGAAAGAATTTCTGGGTAAGTTTGTCATTGTTTACCTAGATGATATTTTGATCTTTAGTAAGACATTGGATGAGCATATGATGCATATTCGTATGGTATTTGAGAAGTTGAGAGAAGAGAAATTGCTGATTAATTTGAAGAAGTGCAGTTTTGTGAAGAAGGAGTTAGTGTATTTTAGGTTTTTAGTTTCAGGAGAAGGTCTAAAAATGGACCCAGAGAAGGTACAGGCTATCCTTGAATGGCCTACTCCAAAGAGTGCTACTGAGGTAAGATCTTTTCATGGTCTAGCTAGCTTTTACAGAAAGTTTATTAGGAACTTTAGTAGTATTTGTGGACCCTTGACTGAAACAATGAGAGGGGATAGAAAAGAGTTTAAGTGGACAAAAGGGGCAGAAAAGAGTTATCAATTGTTGAAACAAAAAGTTACAGAAGAACCTATTTTAGCACTTCCAGATTTTAATAAGGTGTTTCAAGTAGATTGTGATGCTAGTGGTACTGCAATAGGAGCTGTTATGAGCCAAGAAGGTAAACCTGTTGCTTATTTTAGTGAGAAATTAAATGATGCCAAGAGAAAATATTCTGTTTATGATCAAGAATTTTATGCTATAGTTCAGGCATTGAAAAAGTGGAGGCACTATCTGCTTCCTAAGGAGTTTGTTTTGCATACTGATCATCAAGCTTTGCAATATTTGAATAGTCAAAGAAAGTTGAATCAGAGGCATTTGAAATGGGTTGAGTTTTTGCAGAGTTATACATTTGTTTTGAAACCTAGGAGTGGAAAGTCTAATAGGGTTGCAGATGCTCTTAGCAGAAGGAAACTATTGCTGACAGAAATGCAGTTTGAAGTGATTGGGTTCAAGGAACTCAAGAATTTGTATCCAGAGGATCCTGATTTTGGTGAAGCTTGGAAAGCTTGTACAAAACCTGTTACTCTAGACAGGACGAAATGGCTGGATTTTATCATCCAAGATGATATGCTATTCAGAGGGAGTCAGTTGTGCATTCCACGAAGTTCTATGAGGGAGAATCTCATCAAGGAGAAGCATAGCGGAGGATTGGCCGGACATTTTGCTCGTGATAAAACCCTTGGTTTGGTTAGTGAGAATTATTATTGGCCACAGTTGCAGCAAGATGTGAAGAAATTTGTACAGAGTTGTAGAGTATGTTAGATGGCGAAAGGAGTGAAGCAGAATACAGGGTTGTATCAGCCATTACCTATACCAGAGAAGCCTTGGAGGATATCAGTATGGACTTTGTTCTTAGTTTACCGAGGACTCAGCGGGGACACGATTCAATTTTTGTGGTAGTTGACAGATTCTTGAAGATGGCACATTTCATTCCCTACAAGAAGACTAATGATGCTGTTCATATAGCAGAATTGTTTTTCAGAGAAGTAGTGAGACTTCATGGTTTGCCAAAGACCATAGTTTCAGATCGGGACACTAAGTTTGTTGGATATTTCTGGCGTACATTATGGAAGAAGTTAAAGACAGATTTGAAGTTCAGTTCATCACATCATCCACAGACTGATGGATAGATAGAGGTGGTGAATAGGAGTTTGGGAAATTTGCTGAGATGTTTGGTTGGAGATAAGCCAACAAGATGGGATTTGATTTTACCACAGGCAGAATTTACATACAATAATTCTGTCAATAGGAGCACTGGTAAATCACCATTCCAGATTGTATATGGAAGTAGTCCAAGAAATGCATCTGAATTGAGGAAGATAGATAAAGGAGAAATAAGTAGTGCTGAAGCTGAAGATTTTGCAGAACACTTGAAGAACATCCATGGGGAGGTGAGGAAGCATATTACCAAGATGAACGCACAGTATAAGGCTAAGGCAGATGAGAAAAGGAGGTATAAGGAATTTCAGGTTGGTGATGAAGTCATGGTTCATTTGCGGAAGGAGCGATTTCCGGTTGGTACATATAACAAGCTGCAAATGAAGAAGTTTGGGCCATGTAAGATACTGAAGAAACATGATTCAAGAAATGCATATGAGGTAGAATTGCCTACTGACCTAAATATTTCACCAGTGTTTAACATTTTAGATTTGACAGAGTATCATGAAGGAGGTGTTGAAGATGAGGTTGTAGCAGCACAGTGGAGTATTCCAGCAACCAGTTCAGATATCAAGGAGATTGAAGACATACTGGACAGTCGTGTTGGTAGAAGCACAAGGAATAGGACATATGAAGAGTATTTGGTCAAATGGAAAGGATGACCTATTGAAGATTCATCATGGCTAACAAAGGAGGAGGTTAACCGTCTTGGTTTTCCTCTGCACACCTGAGTCGTGACAGGGTCACTTCTCAAATTACCCCGGATGTCTGATGCAGGAGCATCCTGGGTCTAAGAGCAATCTTGCATCACCCAAAAATATTTTTATTTTTGAATTCAATAAGGGCTATCTTGTGCAGAGCTGCTATTTGTGGAAAGTTACTATTTTTGGTAATTTTCGTATGTGCTCAAAATGATCTGATTTCTTTCTTGGAGGTTCATTTTGGTCATATAAGTCTGCCAGTAAAGTTTCATTGCCAGGTCAAGTGTACATTGGAAGATATTGAAGATTTTCGGTATTGGCAACAGGGTACAGAAACTTTAAACTCAATTTTGAAGGCTTTAGAGGCCCCGAATGAGGTCGAAAATTTGGGTGACGGGCGTTTGTGCAAGTCAATCCTGTAGAGCACTTCGTGGCATTTTCGAAATGGGGTTATAATAGCCGATCGAGTCAACTGGTGATGACTTATGGTCTTCGAAAGTTGGGTCACCTGAAATGGCAGAAAATAATTTTCTTCAAAATTTAT
Organism: Chamaecyparis obtusa; assembly: GCA_027943335.1. Classification (NCBI taxonomy): domain Eukaryota; kingdom Viridiplantae; phylum Streptophyta; class Pinopsida; order Cupressales; family Cupressaceae; genus Chamaecyparis; species Chamaecyparis obtusa. The sequence goes on from BSBK01015159.1 coordinate 10,568, forward strand.
GTTCGGGTTTCAAAGGTTATCTTGAGCCGACTATGATGTAATAAAGTGTAAAATAAAATAATTCTATGTTTGGTCGGCCTTATTGGCTAAAATTCTGGAACCTTCCCAGGCGGTGGAAAAATTGCCTATATAAGGAAGGCTATATTATTGTCTTAGGCAGTTCAGAATAGTTCTGGGTAATAGTTCGAGGCTTTGTCCTACAGAATATTGTAAGGGAATGCCCATGTGGCTTTGCATATTGTAATTCTAAAAGTTTGTAATTCCACATTTGTGGAGATAATAAGAAGTCAATTTTCTGTTCTTGCATATTGTTGTTGTTTCTCTATTTCTGTTATGCGTTTGTGGTATTAAGGGGAGCACCCTTCATCATGGAATTACTTTTCAAATGTTTAGGTTGAAGATTAGGAGAAGAGGCTACTACTATAGTTCTAGTATTTCCAATATCCCCTTAATTATTAGGTAGGTTCAACTTGTACTATGCGTAGAGTTCCTCTTAACAAGAATATTTGGACCAATTCACTCTTTTCGCCTTAGCAATAGCGTTGCTCTTAAAATCAAAGTCCCTTGTAAATATTTCCCATGAAGTAAAGGAGTAGATTTGTGTGAGTGTGTGACAAGGATTATGTATAATTGCAAACTAAGATCGTGGTTGTGATTGTGACAACTCAACGGTGGTGTACTTTTGTCCCCTTAGCTATATAGGATTCATGGGTAGGTTGGTAGTATCCAATCCTCCTTTCAATAAGACTTATCAACATGTTAAAAGATACAATAGTCCTCCTCAATCTCATTTAAAATTATTCTAATATATATTTAAGTTAGTTTTTAATAATTATTTAATGATATTATGATAATGTTTAGAACTAATATAGGCATACTAAATACGGTATTATTATAACTTTTTTTGTAATATGTACTTTTAAAATTTATGTTTAGTAAGTAAAAACATTCCTAACTAAAAAAAATCGAAGAACAATAGAGTGGAAAGTTAGTTCTATTAACAAATTACGTTCATGGAATTTACAATTTTAATATGTATGATAAGAAATTGTCATTATTGTAGGACAACATTTTAAATAGTTGAAAGAGGAGGACATGGTCAAACAAATAACACGACATTTGAAATCTAATCACGTGGATATGGAAAATTTTAGGTCACGAAGGATGGACGACGTAAAGACTAAAATGTAAAATTCGCATCCCCTAATACAGTTAAGTCCGCCAATAAGACAATTCCAATGAGAAAGGCCAGTCAAAATCAAAATTTCCAAGATACTGGATTATAGTTGTTTAAAATTCGTTAGTTTACACACTGTTTAAGATTACTAACTAGTCATATCGCCTGATAAACAACTCTACAAATGATAGAAAGGCATTGAAAATAGTCTCATAAGGCGAAAATAACATTTGAACTATTTCTCATGTACAAATATTCAACAATCCATAGATTATAGAAATCTCTTATTTTAGGTTTATATGAACCTGCCAGTTTGTGTTCTCACATGTAAATTCTGGATGCATTATTTGCAAGTGTAAATCAATAACCATCCACATAAGGATGATTTATTTGGAGCAGGTCTAAAATCACAAGTTATAAGGCAAATCAAGTCATCAGGCGATGTAGCTTTCAAGACTCATATTTTGCTATCGATTAAAGGCATTCCATTGCTCGCGGAAAGCAAGAAGAGTTCGAACAATTGCATAAGCATTAATTAATGGTTCGCGCAGACTTCTACATTGGAGTCCACGGCTATGTTAAACAGCTCATCGATTATGCTATAATCATCATTGTTCCCCTCCGAATGTTTTAGGTTTTCATCATTCGAGGCTTAAGACATCGTAGTGCTAGTGTCATCATGTAGGAGGATGATTCTAGTAGTTGAATGTTGGTCTAATAATTCTTATAGTATTTGTTGATTTAGTATTTAATATTTTTAATATTATTGTTATTAGTTGTGATTTTAAAGTTATTAGTGTTCATGATGACTATTCATAATTGAATGAATTAATTTCTTAGATCTTAAAAGTAACAAATCATGTTATGCCACAATAGCACACGATTAAAACATAGCTTAGTGTACATGAATTGTTCTCACTTTTTTTGCAGCTTTTTGGACACATTGACAAAAAACATGTTGGTGTGGCATCATATTTGATGATGTGACCTGAAAACTTTGTTATAAGCATGGTGTTGAGCATAGATGTCATCGTTAATGTCAAAGGTGTGTTGACCATGATGACACTACTAGCAAGGTGAGTAGCTCAAAGTTGCAATACAATAATGTCACAATATTTGAAGAAGATAAATGTTAATAACATGCCATGTTATCCAATGGAGAGCGGAGCAAGCGATGGCGTTAGGGTTTCAAAGGGAGAAGGGGACTCTGAGGATGGAGAGGCGGATGATGGCGATGATGTTGACTATGTGCTGCCCTAACTTTGTTTAAGGCAGATCCGTTCTTCCCTGTGGGTGTTGGCAACTGAGGGTTTCCTCAGGGTTGTGATCCTTAGGATTACGATTTTGGGAGGGGAGCTCCTCTTCCGCTTCCATTTTCTGTTACTTCACTCCAATGGGCTCTCTTCTGAGAAGGATCATGTGCTTGAGGAAGAGGAGGGGAGCTCCTCTTCCACCCCTTTTCCTCACAGATGCTGGTGATGCTTGGGTGGAGGCTTCCTCTTCTCTTATCACCAATGCCACGTCCCTCTTCTGCTTCATCTCTCTCCCTCAAGATTTTTCTCGACATATGGTTAGTGGAAGCGGGTTTTGTGTGGTCAGGGTTTCGTTTGACTTGCCATGTGCTTGCTCTTTTGGTGGCCTCTCTTCTGGGGGGGGGGGGGGGGCAGATCTAGTGGTTCCTTGAAGACTCTTTCAGTGGATTTGTCCTACCCTCCTCTCTTCCTTTCACTCAGTGAAAGCTTCTTGGGGATCTCATCGCAGGTTGCTATTTTTGCCTTAGATCTCTTGGGCCGGAAGGCAGTTGGGGTTCAACCTTCTTTGATGCAAGGGGTTTGCTATTTTTTAGTCTCTATTTTTATGGAGCTCCTTGTTGTTGCCATGTGTCTTAGCTTCCTAAGGTGTGCTCTGTCCCTCAGTGCTTTGGTGTGGAGAGGCCTCTCTCCTCCATTACACAAGGTTAGAGGGTGCTTGTACCAGAGTGTTGGCTCATTATTCCTTTTCCTTTCTGTGGTGCAGACCCCTATTGAGGTGGGGCTTCATTCCTAGGTCTAGTGGCTATTGATGGCTTCTCTTTTTCATTCACCTTTCCCACTTCCTATTGAGATGGAAGCTCCTTTTGAGGTGGAGGCTCAGCCTATAGAGGAGGCTCTTTGTTGGTCGAAAGTGGTGAGAAGGAGTTTTGCTGCTGGGCTTGGCCTATGTTAGAGGGAGCTTTTTTGGCCTGAGTTCTTTGAATGTACTTACTTTCTCCTAGTAGACTATGACCTAGTGGTTCAGAGTGACTCTTGTTATCCTATTTCTCTAGTAATGGTTGGGGTAGCCTTTCAAAACCCTTATGTCTTGGTGCAACTCAAGTTAAATATGCCTAAAATTTTAAGTTGTTATTTTTCATGTATGGTTCTCTAAGGGTGGACCAGTTTCACCACCATGCTAGTTTTGGGTCCTAGGCTAAAAGCCAGAATGGTTATGGGAGCCACCTCAAAACCCATTTTACTGGTTAGGGGTGCCTGAATACCCTAGTTTTCTAGGTTGCTAGTAGTTCTTCTGCCAGTCCGTTCTAGGAGGCTCTGTAAAGATTATCTTATTTTCCCAATTGTTTCATCTTAGATCAGTGCTAATTCTTCCTATCTTTCACTTCTTTGGGTAATAGTTCCCTTCAAAAATGGATTATATATGGTTTTAGGGCCCATTCAAAACCTATGTTACCTAATAAAAAACAAAAACATGCCATGTTGTGATGTAGATTTTGAGTTGTGGTCCCATTGATTGATATAATTCCAAAATCTATTGAAACATGTGTGTGAGTTTTGGAAGGGTTCCAAGAGTCTATTTCGGAATGTTGGACTTGTTATCCAAACAATGAGCTTGTTTTGGCCACCCTATCTTTCTCTATATTCATTATTGTTCACGAATGATGTTTTGCTTCTTGAATGGAGAATATTTCTTCTTAAGATCTATATATCTATATTTTATGTTTCTAAAAGATAAGTGTGATGAATCATTGTGGACACTTTATTAGTTTGATGAAAGGATGGGTTCGGATTATGGCATGATGCAACAAGTCTTCTATGTTGTTAATGCCAAAAATTGAGGGTGAATGTTATGGAATCACATTGATCTCAAGTAAGAACCATGTGGCATAGTGAGTGCCTCAAAGTTACCAGAAAACTTTGGTCTAAGCATGGTCTTGAACATAGATATTTTCATTAATGTCAAAGGTGTGTTGACCATGATGTCATTGCTAGCAATGTGAGTGCCTCAAAGCTATAATAAAATAATCTCACAATATAAGTGACCCAAAAAATTTGTTATATGCATGCTGTTGAACATAGATGTTGTCATTAATGCCAAAGGTGTGTTGGAAATGATGATACTACTAGCAATGTGAGTGCCTCAAAGTTACAATACAATAATCTCACAATATTTGAAGAAGATAAATGTTAATAACATGCCATGTCGTGATCTAGATTTCAAGTTGTAGTCTCATTGATTGATATGATTATAAAATCTATTAAAGCATGTGTGTGAGTGTTGGAAGAGTTCCATGAGTCTATTTTAGAATGTTGGACTTGTTACCCAAAGTATGACCTTGCTTTGGCAACCCTATCTTTCTCTACACTCATTATTATTCATGAATGATGTTTTGTTTCTTGAATGGATAAAATTCCTTCTTAAGATCTATATATATTCTATATTTCTAAAAGATAAGTGTGATGAGTCATTCTGGATACTTTATCATTTTGATGATAGGCTGGGTTCGGGTTTGGCATGATACAACAAGTCTTCTATGTTGTTAATGGAAAAAATCAAGGGCTGCTATTACTTCGGATCACATTGATCTCAAGTAAGAACCATGTGGCATAGTGAGTGAGTCAAAGTTGCCTGAAAATTTTTATAAGCATGGTGTTGAACATAGATATTTTCATTAATGTCAAAGTTGTGTTGACCATGATGGAACTACTAGTAATGCGAGCACCTCAAAGTTACAATACAATAATGTCATAATATATGTGGCCTGAAGAACTTTGTTATAAGCATTGTGTTGTATTGGCATTGATCAACTAACTCGGAAAGACAATAGACCATGATACTTGTTTGATCAAATATTTTCATTGATGGTCAAACACACTTAACAATATATCAACACAATTGTAAATGACCGATAATGGATAATCTAATTGGAACAACCTAAAACTGGTTAAGTGACATGATCGATAAGCAAGAATTTGTATGAAGATTAAAATATTATGTGGAGCATTTTCATAGGATGATGTAAAAGAACAATTTATAGATGAATTGTATGCCTGACTCTTTATACATTATGTTAATGTATTATTTGGATTTTAACGATTAATGAGTATTTTGGAATAAACTTTGCAACATTATTTCTTTGATCGCTAAATGACAAATTGGCACAAATTTTGAGGTAACATTTATTATGAAAGTTATTTGAGTTGTCAAGATTGTATTGGTTTAAGTGTGTGGAATACTTTATCTAAGGTTAACAATGATCTAGAACATTCTACAAGTAGTTGAACCTAAAGTGAAAAATGACTTAAAGAAAGTTTCAATTCCAAGAGAACAACATATTACTATCTCGAGATTGGTAAATTGAGCAAGAGGAGAGCTAAACACTTAAGAATAAAAATCAACAGTATTGTTTAAGTGGAAAATATAGTAAGGAAACATATAAAATATTATCTATAAGAAGGATACAGAAGTTTAGATGGTTTTGTGGAAAAATAAGTATTTTGCAAGATCAATCAACGACCGGTATAGGAGATTGTGATAAGATTGGAAGGAGAGGTTTGAGTCACTGATATTATGGAAGTGTAACAATCTATAAGGCATAAAGTATCTTATAGGCAAGGACTGCTACTATAGATTGAAGTTACCTTTTGTTCTCTCACAATTTTAACAGGTTAAATCCTCTTACCGAGTAGACTCTTATATGTCTTAGTTATTAAATTATTTTACAAGGTAAATCTCTAGACCAAGGTTTCAATCCTCACATAAGGTAGACTTTCAAAGGTCTTTATTTTACATCTCATAGTGTACTAGATATCTCTTACAAGATGAATGATGCTCAGAATGAGTTTTTGTAAGCCTTTCACATGGAAGCTTCCAACTACAGTAGAGAAGATTATGGGTTTCATCCCCACCATGATTTTTCCTATTGGTGTTGATGAAAATAAACTCACAGCTCCCAAGAACACCTACACACAAACACCTGTCATAGAAAGAGAGAGAAGCAAATAGATATGGAAGCTTGAATACATTGATCCACAAGAGACGAGAAATCCTTGATGTGCAAAAACAAAAGTTTCAATCAATAATAAAATGACAAAAAAGGTTACAATGTGTTATAAGATCAATCCTTATAAAAGGAGATCAGAAACCATAAAATGGTAAAACCCTAGTTTGCATAATAATAATCAATAAAGAAATTAATTATTATATGTCTAAAGATTAGCTTAAGTCAAAAGAGGGAATAAGTGACTGAATAATTAAATCAATATGATTCAATTAAGCAGTAAACACTTTATTACTCTACACCCCCCTTTAAGATAAACTTTGGGAGAAGCTAAAAATGTAGAAAGAACAACTGAAAGAAAATGGCTCCAAGCAACAAAGGCCTGATCAAGTACCCAAATATAAAAGAGAGTCTCTACAAAGTGAAGAAATAGAGGAAACCACATGGGAAAAACTCTACTCCAAAAAGAGACAAAGGCTAGTTTGAAGGACTGAAGAAGCCTCCAAAACTAGGAATGTTCCAGAAAATAGGAACAAAGATGAGCATGTACAACATCACTGAAGCATGAAAATACAAACTCTGTTAAGAAGAAACTGATGAACTGAAGATCCTCCATAGAAATATGACCAGGTAGAGAAGACTGTAATCTTCATGAGTGCCCTTAAATAATACTACTCGAATCAGGAGGCAAACACTTGAACTTGAAGATACAGATGGCATAAACACCAAAAGCCTGAAGAGCTGATCAATCAAAGCTAGAAGAGTGCATCCAAAAAAAGGAAAGAAAAGAGTGTCTATATGGTAAATGATCCATCTCACTGGAATGCATAGGTACCTAGCCACTACAACTGCCTTGTACATAGGATCAAAAACTGAATACATAGCTTACACAATCAAACCAAGGAAGTAGTAGAACCAACAGTAGAAACCACCCATACTACTGAAAAGGGTGTAATGATAGGTACACTAAAAAGATCATCCAATATGAACTGCATGATGAAGAAGAATCTGGAACATCGAATGTGCAGAGAGAGTACAAACACACATAGAGATACTTGAGGCTAATGTCTAAACTTTGGGAGAAGCTAAAAATGTAGAAAGAACAACTGAAAGAAAATGGCTCCCAGCAACAAAGGCCTGATCAGGTACCCAAATATAAAAGAGAGTCCCTACAAAGTGAAGAAATAGAGGAAACCACATGGGAAAAACTCTACTCCAAAAAGAGACGAAGGCTAGTCTGAAGGATTGAAGAAGCCTCCAAAACTAGGAATGTTCCAGAAAATAGGAACAAAGATGAACATGTACAACATAATTGAAGCATGAAAAGACAAACTCTGTTAAGAAGAAACTGATGATATGAAGATCCTCCACAGAAATATGACCAGGTAGAGAAGACTGTAATCTTCATGAGTGCCCTCAAATAACACTACTCAAATTAGGAGGCAAACAAAGGCAAACACTTGAACTTGAAGATACAGATGGCATAAAAACCAAAAACTTGAAGAGCTGATCAATCAAAGCTAGAAGAGTGCATCCGAAAATAGGAAAGAAAATAGTGTCTATATGGTAAATGATCCATCTCGCTAGAATGCATAGGTACCCAGCCATTGTAACTGCCTAGTACATAGGATCAAATACTAAATACATAGCTTAAACAATTAAACCAAAGAAGTAGTAGAACCAATAGTAGAAACCATCCATACTGCTGAAAAGGGAGTAATGATAGGTACACTAAAAATATCATCCAATATGAACTGCATGATGAAGAAGAATCTGGAAGATTGAATGTGTAGAGAGAGTACAAACACATATAGAGATACTCGAGGCTAATGTCATTGGAGGAACACTCACATGAAAAAATAATATGGAAAATAAAGGCAAACATCAAACACCCCCGACACTTTATAATGGAGTGCGAGTACAAAGAGCACGAACATGTGCAAGATTCCATACATGCAATAGAATTACACTTTATCTCAGTGTGTGTGCATCAAAGAATGCTAAAAAAAAGAAGTATACATTTCTCAAAGAAGATCAAAGGCTTCTAAAACAAAAGAACAACCTAAGACAAACCATCCCTCAAAGGAAAGAGATCCCAGGGCCTGAAACAACAAAGATATCCACCAAACTGCAAAAAAGAAAGAATATAAATAAAATGAACCTGGAGAAGAATTTGGAAAAATGAATCACAAAAATGAAAATATCTCTAAACAAGCTTTCCAATGATATATCATTTTCTAAAAATGGAGACCGGATGTGCAAGGTAGAGCTCCCGGAGTGCAGAACTAAACATCTCACTTTGACAGAGAAAAACACCATTAGGAAAATAAAACTAGGAAAAAGTAACCTCCAGATTTGGAAAGATATCAAAATTAGATTTCCAATGATATCTTCTTTGCAAAATTTTGACACTGTATGCTCACGATATGAGCAAAAAACCAACAGCTATGTTGGAGGGCCCAACGAAGGTGTTTGCAAGGATCTAAGGATTGGTGACATCAGAAAAAGGACAAAAAACCACATGAAACCATCAGATCTAATAAAATCTTAGAAAGAGCTTTTCAGAAATATCTTGTTTGAAGAAAATAGAGTTCAGATGAAAAAGTTATCAATCCTAGATTGCAGGAAGGCTAAAACCTAAGAGAACAGAGAAACCTCTTTCTTTGACAGTGGAAAAATGTAGCAAAATGTTGAAATGAAAAAAATACACTTGCAAAATTGGATCAGGCTCAGAACCAGTTTTCCGTCGGTATATCATATGCCCAAAAATGATCTCGGATGCTCAAGATATTGGCAAAAAATGATCTCCTTGTCTGAACTGATCATTAAAAAAATCATGAAACAAAATTTGTGTTTGAAAAGACTTGCATGAGGTTGATGTCATGCTGACATCATCACCAGAAGGGTGTGTGCGAGCTGCATGTGATGCTTGGTGATGTGGGCATGATGTCAGCACCATGCAAGTTTTGGTTGGCCGATGAAATTGACAGGTGGGATTAACAAATAGATTGACCGGCGGCAATGATCGCGCGGTTAGGCCACCGTCGGCGGTGACCACAGATTGACCGGCGGGATCACTGCTAGGTGGTGCCCATTGGGTGGTGGGTCGATGGTCACTACTCAATGGGTGGCCTCTAGGTGGTGGGCCCAAACAAAAAAAAAAATATTATTTTTTTGAAATTATGCCTGCGTTAGCCTTGGGTTGCGACACAAGGTCGTACGACCCTGGTATGGCAAAAGAAATTTGCCTTAGAGGGAAAATTTTCAAAAATGACAAGTCTTATATGAATTTTGACTATCTCAGGCCTTTCAGATGCAACTTTAAGGTTCATTTGAGCCAGAAGTGCTCCAAAAAATAGTGATCACCTTGGGATTCGTGTCAGGGCTGATTGCAATTTTTTTTCATAGATTCCAACTTTGTCCAAATTGGAAAAATTTTATATGGATCTTGGGGTTCTTGGATGCTTTGGATGCAACCGTGAGGTCCATTTGAAGCCAAGATGACTAGAAAATAGGCACCCCCAGATATGACAGGAAACCCTCTCTGAAAATGCAGATCTGATGAACATAGCTGAATCTCTCAGGAAGAGGACAGGGGAAAGCTGATCTAAAGCTCTGATACCATGTTGGAGTTGATGAAAAGAAACCCATAGCTTCCAAGAACACCTGTATGCAAACACCTATCATAGAAAGAGAGAGAAGCAAATAATTATGGAGGCCTGAATGCATTGATCCACAAGAGAGGAGAAATCCTTGATGTGCATAAACAAAAGTTGCAATCAATAATAAAATGTCAGAAAAGGTTACAATGTGTTATGAGATCAATCCTTATAAAAGGAGATCAAAAACCCTAAAAAGGTAAAACCCTAGGTTGCATAATAATAATTAATAAAGAAATTAATTATTATATGCCTAAAGTTTAGCTTAAGTCGAAAGAGGTAATAATTGACTGAATAATTAAATCAATATGATTCAATTAATTAGTAAACACTTTATTACTCTAACATTTCCCTCTTACAAGGGTTTCCATGATACCAAAATCATTGTGTCACATATGTTAATGGTTGTTATATTTAGTTTATATTTACTGATTTATGTTTATGAGTGTAATCAATTATAATAGTTAATATAGAAATGATTAGTTTATTATTTTGTTTGTAATTGGTGATCAGAAATAGTCAAATTTTTTGAAATGTTTACTGCATTGATGCACTCCTCCCCCCCTCCCAGTTCATTATATAGCATTTTATACCCAAAAATTGGTATCAGAGATTTGGTATTCTAAAGGTAAGTCTAACAACTTGATAGAAGGTCCTAAGTAGAGCACTCTGGACACAAGAAAAACTCTTGAGAAAGTAATTGAAGAATTGAAAGAGAAATTAACCTAAAATCTCTTGCTATAAGAAAGTAGTTAACTAATAGGTTAAGAGATACAGAAGACTATTGTGACCAAATGTTAGATTGAAGTATGTCTGATGAAGCACAAGAAGCCCTAGATGAAGTCATAAAGGAAAATTTGAAATTGGCAAAAGAACTATCAAATTTGAAGAAGGAATTTGAAGGACAATCATTAGCTATGTGTAAATATCTTGAACAAAAGAGAGGGGAAAAAGATGCAAGGAAAGAACTTGAAGAGGAAATGAAAGTAAAGGAAGAAGAATGGTATCATATCAATAGAGAGAATGTTGTAATGCATGAACATTTGCATGATGCACATGAAGAAAATGAATAGGTTATCATTTAGAATGAAACCCTAAGAGAAGTGAAATAAAACTGAGAAATGAAAATGAAGTGATGAAGATTGAACTAAAGAAAGCACAAGAAAAACTTAGAAAAGAAAGACAAGGATATGAACATCTGAAGAGAGGACATGATAGTACCTTAAAGGTCCTTGAACAACTCAATAATCAAAGTTAACCTAATGACATAACTGGATTGGGATACAGTGGAGGTAGTACACATGACACCGGAGAACCATTAAAGAACAAGGAGAAACAAGAAGAATCCAAGTCACTTGTCAATATTCAAGGAAGAAAAATATCAAAACCTACATGCTACAAATGTAGAAAGCTAGGAAACTCATCAAATATTTGTAGATATAGACTAGGAAGTCCTAAAACTCAATATTTTAATGGGTATTGTTATAACTGTAATCGATTTGGATATAAATAAAGTGAATGCATTCCAAATGGTAAGTACATGTAGCAATATTTGAGGGGTATTACTAAAATTGCAATAAGTGTGGATACAAAGAAACAAAGTGTAGGTCAACATTGAACAATTCTAAATCATCTAAGCCACTAGTGAATACTTATGGTAGAGAACAAAAATTTGGTGTAATTTTTGCAAACTATAAAATTCATGGACATATTGTAGAAAATTGCAGAAGAATGAAATTGAGTAATTATTATGAACCATGGAGATCAAATGACATGTGATATATTATGCATGTAATATAATGGGTCATCTAGCAAGATATTGCAGAAATAGTCCATTGAACCGGTCACCACAAAATGAAGGAAAGAAGATTGTAAATATTGAAGAAGTAAAAAGGAGGATTAAGTTCATCTAAATTGGGATCTCAATAATTGAGTGTTGATAATTCATCTAACTAGGTCAAGAAATTGACTTTAGGGGAACAATACAAATGTCTTATCCACAAGTTCCCTAAAAATTATTAGTAAGTAATCCAAATTAGCATACTAAGATGCAAGGTGATATCAAGGTGATGTCACTATACCTATCTTTAATGCTATTATGAAAAAGTTTCAACTGTTATAAAATATTATTGTTGGAAGAAAACTGAATGGTAGAATTATGCATTTAATGAACAAACAGTAAGATGGTTAACCATTTGAATAGGTAACAGTAACTAGAATGAATGGTAAAACCCCAATGGAATTATAAATACATGAGAAGAGATCATTTACACACTTTGTCTTCATGAGAACTATTTATGAGCTCGTGTGCACTGAATTTGACTAATCATCTACTTGGATCTCATGAGTAACAATTAAATTTCCTAAGTAGTGCTATACCCTACACAATTTGAGCAAGAGTTGAAGTAAAAATTTTATCAATTGGAGTCTAGTTTGTGATTTCAATTTTTGAAAAGAGTTGAATATGGCACAAAAGATTGATACTCTTATTCTAATTGCACATGTTGAAGAGTTGTGACTATAATTCAAGTTGCATCCCACGAAGGTAGCCGAGGTTGAAAAAGCAAGAGCATTGTCATCTATACCACCTGGAGTTGTATTGGTTGAACATATTGTTGCCCAAAAATTCCCTATCTTTTTTTTTTGGCCATGGCCCTTTTTTCCAAAAGAAATGCTCAAAGTGTCGAAAGCCCAGTGTGTTTTCGAACTCCTCTCTATAGGCTAAGGATGTTTCTACCTTTTGGTCCAAAAATTTGGTGTTTTTGACCTCTCAGCTTTGAAAATTCTCTGTGTTTTTGACCTTGATCTGAAAACCTAGTGTGTTTTTGACTGCTCTGCACTTTACACTTCTCTGGCATCTACATTTTTCTTTAAGCACACAACTCTGATGGGAAGGTCCTAGTGCATATGGCCATTCTGGTATAGTCCTGATCTGATGGTTGTCACATGATCGCATGGGATCTCCCGATCCCATGAGATCACGCGATAGCCATTGATGCGGTATCTCCAATCAGTGGTCAACCATGAGGGTGGTTTGCAGTCAATGGCAGTTTCACACGGTTTGGTACATGATCATATGGGCTCTCCTAAGCCCATGCGACCATGCGAGAAACCGTTAGCAGTTTCTATAGTGGTGGTTCGCAGTTGCGTAGTTGGAGGTGGGGCCTAAGGTTTCTAAGCATTGGCCCATGAGTGAGGAGATCTGACGGTGGTCGTATGATCTCATGGTATCTTTTGATCGCATGTGATCATGTGACAACCATTAGATGGGAATCTTGTGGTTGTGGTGGGTCCTGTGCTAGTGGTGCCGAGGTGTTTGCTGGGTAGTGGCCAAGATGAATGAGGGCATGCCACATGGTGAATCTTGTGGGCCCGATCATTTGTGGAAAGTGGCTATTTTCTAAAGCTTGTCACATCATCTCATGCAACCTTCCTGGCCGCATGCGATCATGTGACCATTGACCTTTTAGGGCCATGTGATCGGCTCTGGTTGGGCCACGTGGCATGTTCAGCGGTGGATCTTGTGGGGCTGGACTTTGTTGGTGGTAGGGTAGTTTTCAAAGGGACCTCCCATGATTGCATGAAGGCCTTTCAGCTCATGTGATCATGTGACCAGGTTCATTTCAAAAGCGGTGTAGCCTATTTTTTGTGGATATTCTTTTGAGGATAATGTGCAAAGTGGCAGGGTAGCTAAAAAATTGATTTTTGGAGGCGGTTGTAGTTAAGAATTTGTAGAGATCTTTTAGGTAGCTATTTCTTGATCTTTTCTAGTATCTGATTAGATTTGAGCATTCATGGCAGTGTGGGCTTGTAGAGAAGTAGATGGATTGAGGTCTTTTGTCGGTAGGCATGATCAGTACAAGCATGGGCATGCAAAGAAGATATGTTTGATCTGTTGAGATTTTTGCAAGGGTTCATTTATGATTAGACATGAATGCTAGGGTTGATTATTTCATGCATATTTTTGTAACCCTGGTTAACTTTTGACTCCTTCCTGTGTGTAGTTGAGTTTGTATATATTGTTTTATTGGAGCCTATAGTGCTCAGAGTTTGTAATCTGTAAAAGATTTTTTTCTCTTTCTTGAGAGTTACCTATGGCATTTGTTCTACCCTCTGGCTCTTACAATTTGTAATCTTTCATTGAAATCTCAGGTTTAATAGAGGCTATCTGTGGTAGTTTGTTCTTCCCTCTGGTCTTTTCCTTATCTATATTTCTCTTATTGAATGTAATATATTGGTTCTATTAGAGAAGTCTTGGATTTCCAGACCCCTTCTTTCTTTAAGCTCATAGGTGTACTATTGTGTATTGATATGATTGGATTGAGTTTGTGGGTATAGTTCAGCACCTATCTTTCTGTCTCATTCTTGTACCCTTTTGCTGAAGAGAATGTTTGCTTGTAGGTCACAGCCCGTGTCATTTGCCCTAGCCCCTCTATGAAATACTTATGAAAGCTTTTTTAGAGAGAGTGTATTCTATTAGATCTGAGATCCTTCATGCTAGTTTGGCCAGTATATTATATTCTTCTCAGTTCAATGCATCACCTAGTAGGTAGATTTGCTTTCCTGTCATTTCCCTTTCATGCACTCCTTCTATCCCTTTTCCTCAAAGTTTACTTTCCTGTTAAAAGAAAATCTAGGTGACTATCCAAGAGGAACTAGTCTAGAACCTGGAGGTCTCATCTCAATTAGTAAAAGGTCCCACAACCTTGAGATGAGTCCCTTGTTATAATGAATTATCAAGACTACGAGAGTTTGAACTAAGGGTGCAAATTCAGTGTATAAAAAATATTTGTTCTATTATTCATAACAAGATGGAAGAACTTGGAGAAGTGGATATCAAAATAGGATATGTAATGTTGTGTGAAAATGGAAGCCTAAAGAATGAATATGCACATCGAATGAACAATGTTATTCTGAACAAACTTTATTTACCTAATTATTTTGACAATGACTAGAAGAGATATGTATTGAGAAGTTTTCACGATCAATTCCTATGGTTGGATGAGAAACACAAGATCAATGACAAAGTAATTAGAAGAGTTACAAGTTTCACTGCTACCAGTGAGATGCCTACCCTGAGGAAATTTTTGGAGAATTGGTTGCAGAATTGACAAAATCTCGAAGAGACAAGAGAGCCATGACTATGATGGATATCCTTAATGATGCAATGATATTTCTAGAGATGGTTGTTGGTTATAAGGTTTGTCAATCAAGAAAATACAACAACATTCCTCATGGAGTGGTACATGGGTAGGTGAGCAAAGATGGGGGACCAAAAAGAGGAGATAAGATGCCACTTTTTTTTGAAATTTGTAAACTCCGAACTTCAACGAGAAATTGAAGATAGTTAGACTCAAAATTTTAAGATGCAACAAGAACAAGATTTTTAATACTTTGAATCTAGTTTATAAATTGCAAAAAATTTTCTAAGGCAAAGAATAAACACCAAGATCTAGAAGCTCAAGAGATAGCACAAGAGAGATAGGCAAAATGATCAAATAATTGATTGTAGCCATTTGAATTGAATACAAAGTAGGAGTGCCTAAATATATAGGAAATGCAATAAGACTACATGATAAGGAGATGATAAGATATCACCCACACAAGGTGGAATCACATGTCCACCAAAGGTGGATCATCCTCCATTGTACATGAAACTATGAGAAACATGTGCAACAATGAGAGGATGATAATGTGATAAGAGCACTTAAGGTGGATCTCACATACAAAGAGGTATGTGATGACAAATATCACACCTAAAGTGTAAATTCTCCTAACCATGTGCTAAAAAGAAATGCAAACTCCTAGGTGTCACAATGATAACTACTATACAAATGCATTATCCTAAGTAAACTTAAGTAAAGTGTAATTAGTAAATATTTAATTACATTAACATTCCCCCTTAAGTGTAATGTAGGGGAATGCACTTAAGCTCACAATGCAAAATGTGTTCCAGCTACTAGGCCATGTTAGGTACCCATGTACAAACTGTAAGAACAATGCAATCTCTCATAAAGAGGAGAAAGATGGAAAACCTCATGGGGAAAACCCTCCCCCAAAAAGATAGATGAATACAAGACGCATGCATGTATGGAGTAATCAAGACCCCCCAATTATGACATACAACATGCATATACACTAAAAATCCCCCCAAAGGAAGGAAACAAGGAAACATGATATCCCCCCCATAATGAGTAATCTCCTCCAAGGATGGTAAGTGCTTGAAGAAAAAACATAGTCCAATGCCTACAAACAACATTTCTCCTCTTAGGAAGAAGATACACCAAGTATAGATGCAAGAAGGATTCCCATTGTGGATAGGAAGTATGAAGGGGAATCCAAATGAAGTATGATGTCTCTGAAGTATGACCAAGTGTCACCATGTCCTTGGCTGATCCTGTTAGGAATGAATTATAAATGTTTGGTAGACATTCTATAGCATTTTTTGTTGCATTCATGACTATGATTGTCATTGATGTCAACACAGTGATTTATTGAAGACTTGCAGAGAAGTAGACAGAGTTTGGATTAGCGCACATGGATTATTCCATTTGGAGCTATGTGATGTTGATTTTATACTCTTTGATATGTCATATGTCTATGGTTAAGAGCACAAATAGTAATTCATTATTTCATGGAAGTTATGATCATTTTGGTGGAAGTAGTATTCATGCAGTGTTCCTGAGTAGCGGTTTGTGGAAATCAGATGATGTCTCCTAATCGGGATGGAATCTAGTTTTGCACAGTTAAATGGAAGTTGGAGATATGTTGATAGTGATGTGGATGACAACAAAAACTTTGAGGTCACACAAGTGAAGATTTATTGTATTTGGAAGCCAATAGCTTTGTGTAATTTTGGTGTAGCATGTGGAAACTTTTATTTTGTAATTGTATACTGACTCTATGGTTAAGAGCACAAATAGTAATTCATTATTTCATGGAAGTTATGATCATTTTGGTGGAAGTAGTATTCATGCAGTGTTCCTGAGTAGCGGTTTGTGAAAATCAGATGATATCTCCTAATCAGGATAGAATCTAGTTTTGTGTAGTTAAAGGGAATTTGGAGACACATTGATAGTGACATGGATGAAAATCCAAAATTTGAGGTCACATGAGTGAAGATTTATTGTATTTGGAAGCTGACAATTTTGTGTAATTTTGGTGTAGCATGTGGAAACTTTTATTTTGTAATTGTATGCCAACTCATTTGTCATTATTTGAGTGTATTATAAAAGAAGGAATTTATTTCCTTATTGAAGAGTAGAAAATGTGAAACTGCGTAATTATGATATGGTAGCAGTGGTTGTGATGCTGTATGCATGAAGTGAAGAAAAGAGCTAAGTATGAGAGCGAATTTGTGAAGGAAGACATGCAAAGTATAGAGATCTTAAATTGAGATCTAATGTAATAGTGAGTGGGGTTTGACATAGTCATAGAAGAGGTAACATATTATTCTATTGAGTAATGTAAAGATTATTTAGACAGTGTGTTCAGTGGTCTTACCCTGAAGCTGTTTGGGCAGTGGGTCCTTCTGTCTTCCATAACTCTTAACAGGGTTAGAATCTTTTAACAGGGATTCAAAATCTCCTAATAGGGATTCATATGTACTGAATGTATTTCATAAGACTCCTAACAGAGTCCATCCTCTCACAAGGAATATTTATATTAGGACATCTTTTGTGGGCATCATTCCCACTTGGGTTTACTCTTTGATCAAGAGGTTCCCTAGTTAACATATCTTGTGTCATTATGTTATTGTATATGAATATCTTTCTATGGTTGGTGATTATATTAATTACATGGTTTAATGCTATTGAAGATCATAAAAGTTATAATTATCTGATAATTGATTCACCCCCCCCCTTTTAGTTATCTTGGTGGACTTTATTTTCTAACAATTGGTATCAGAGTGGCAGGTCCTTGAAAAAGATGTTTAACAACTTAAGGAGATCCATGGAAAATTTTAGGAAAGAAAGCACTAAGTTTGATGGAGTAAATTTTGATAGCTGGAAAGAAAAGATGAAGACACACCTACTATGTTTAGGACTAGGTTATTGGTTGATTACAAAGAATGATAAGACTATCATTCAAGAGGACAATCTTGAAACATGTACTACTAATGAGAGAGATCTATTTATGTGTAACATACTTGGAAGAGAAGCACTCTTGACAGCCCTTCCAGAGAATGAGTACAGTCAGATAAAATGTTTTAAAAATTTTTATGAAATTTGGAAAGCTTTACACTCTACTTTTGAAGGTGATGAACATGCAAAAAGGGTTAGATTACATAATTGGATATGTACATTTGAAGATATAAGAATGTTGGAAGATGAATCTATTAGAAGTTATATTCGTAGAATGTCAGAAATCATTACAAGTATAAAATCTTGTGGAGGAACAAAGATAGAGAATGAAGTGATATGGAAAATTCTAAGGACATTGACTCTTGTATTTAAGAAGACAACACAGATGATTGAACAAGTGATACCTTGTACAACACAATTTGCAAGACAGACTCTTCTTGGAAGATTGGAAGCAATAGAGATGAACCTGAGATTATCAGGAGACTTACCTAGAATGGAGACAACATTCAATGCTCTTAGTGTTCTCCCTACTTTGTAAAGAAGCATCAATGTGAGCAGAGATTATGCTAGCAGCAGTAGATCTAGAAATGAAGAAGACAAGAAGATTGAAGAAGGTATTGCCTTGCTTGTGAAAAGAGAACCAGATGGTAAGAAAATATTTAAATGTTGGACATGTCAAGAATATGGTCCTTTTTCATCTAAATGCCCTAAGAGAGTTAAAAAGTACATAACCAATTTCAAACCTAGAAGATCTAAGGAATGTTAGTATGCTAATGATGAAGATCTTGAAGCTAGTATAGAAAGGAATTTAAGTGAAAGTGATACTAAAAATAATGATGACATAGGATTTGTAGCAATTAAAGAAGAAAATCTTGAAATTGACGTTAAGGAAGAAAAAGACTTAGTCTCTCAAGTTGAAAAGAAATTTGATTGGATTATAGATAGTGGTTGTTCACATCATATGATTGGAGACATGAAAAAGTTCATAAAGCTGAATGAATATGATGGAGGAATTGTTAGAGTTGGAAATAATGCACCTTGTTTGATTAAAGGTATAGGATCTATCACTCTTGATGGAAAGACTAATACTAATGATGTTTTCTTTGTGGGTGGATTAAAACATAATATTTTGAGTGTTAGATAGTTAGTTGATAAGGGATATCAAGTTTGGTTTACTGAGAAAACTTGTGTGATAAAGGATAAAGATGGAAATCATATTGGAACTGGATCTAGAACTAGAGGTAATGTATTTCAGTTGAATCCTACTGAAATGACATGTTTGATTACAAAGATTGATGATAGTTGGTTATGGCATAGAAGGTTTTGTCATATAAACATTGATAACATTGTGAAAGTAAGTACTACACTTACAGTAAGAGATTTACTTAAAATTATGAAGCCTACTAACATGATTTGCAAAGAATGTGTAATGGCTAAATAGAAGAGAAGTTCTTTTCCTAGTAAGAAGTTTACATCTACAGAGAAGCTAGAGATCGTTCATACAGATTTGAGCAGTCCTACCAGGACTAGAGGATTCTATGGAGAAAGGTATTTTATGGTTCTTGTTGATGACTTTACAAGAATGACATGGATTGCATTTCTTAAAGAAAAATCTGAGGCATTTGATAATTTTAAGATTGTTAAGAATAACGTTGAGAATGAATCTGGAATGAAGATTAAATGTTTGATATCTGATAGAGGTGGAGAATTTACTTCTAGAGAGTTTAACAAATTTTGTGAAGAAAATGGCATTAAAAGATAGTATTTAGCCCCTAGAACACCTGAGCAAAATGGCATTGCAGAAAGAAGGAATAGATTAGTAACTGAAGCAGCAAGAGCTATGTTCTTTGAAAATGATTTTGCAAAGATATTCTGGAGAGAAGCAGTGAACACAATAGTGTATACAATGAATAGAGTGAAAATTAGAGTAGACACAGACAAGACACCTTATGAATTATGGTTTGGACATGCACCCTCAGTTAAGTATTTTAGAATTTTTGGAAGCAAATGTTATATAAAGAGAGATGATGATATTGGAAAGTTTGATCCTAGAAGTGATGAAGGTATATTTCTTGGATATTCTTTAAAAAGAAATGCATATAGATGTTTCAATAAAACAACTAAGACTATTGTTGAAAGCGCAAATGTTAAAGTTGATGAAAAGTTCAAAATTCAAGAAAGAATGCTTGATTATGAATCTGATGAAGAAGCTCATCCTAAACCTAACACTGGAACTATTGAACTATTTTATGAAACTGACAGTGATTTTTTGAATGAAAGCCACAATGAAGTTATTGAATAACCTACATCTGAAGAGAGATCTAAGATAGTGACACCTAGCAAGAGTTTGTTAAGGAATCATCCTTTTGAATAGATTATTGGGAGCATTAAAAGAGGAGTTCTGACTTGAAATAAGGTACAAGAACAGTTATGTTTGATTTCTCAAATTGAACCTAAGACTACTAATAAATCTTGTGAAGATGAAAGTTGGACTAATGCTATGAAAGAAGAACTAGATTAGATTGAAAAGAACAAGACTTGGGAATTGGTCCCTAGACCTAAAGACAAGAATGTTATTGGAACTAAATGGGTATTCAGAAAAAAGATGAATGAACAAGGAGAAGTAGTAAGAAACAAAGCAAGATTGGTATGTAAGGGTTACTCACAACAAGAAGGAATTGACTATGAAGAAACTTTTTCAACTGTTGCAAGAATTGAAGTAGTAAGAATGCTTTTGGCTTATGTAGCTTACAAGAAATTCAAAGTGTATCAGATGGATGTGAAGTCAGCATTTCTAAATGGAGAATTGGAAGAAGTCTACATTGAGTAGCCTAAAGGTTTTCCTTTTACTCAAGAAGGAGACATGGTATGTAAATTGAAGAAAGCTTTATTTTGACTTTAAAAAGTACCTAGAACTTGGTATGCAAGACTGGATAAGTATTTGTTAAAATTGGGATTTATAAAAGGAATAGCTAATAAAAATCTATAGACAAATGAAATTGAAAATGGCTTGTTAGTTATAGTTATTTTTTTTGATGACATTATCTTTGGAGGTGAAGATGAAGCTAGTGACAAATTTTCTGATGAAATGAAGACTGAATTTAAAATGAGTATGATCGGTGAGATGAAATACTTTTTGGGATTACAGATAACACAAAACAATTATGATATTTTTGTAAGTCAGACAAATTACTTGAATGATTTGTTGAAAAGATTTGGAATGGTGGATTGTAAACTAGTTGGAACACCTATGGTGATCGGACATAAGTTATCTAGCATAGATGAGACTCCTGCAGTAGAATAGAAGAAATAGAGATCTATGATTGGAGGATTGCAGTATTTGACTCATACAAAACTTGATATAGCACATTTAGTTGGAATTATAGAAACATTTCAAGCTGAACCTAGAGAATCACATTATGTAGTAGTAAAAAGGATATTGAGATGTTTAAGAGGCACAATGGACTATGGATTATGGTATGAAAAATTTGATGATTTTACCCTATGTGCAGATACAGATGTTGATTACGGAGGTAGTGTTGATGATAAGAAAAGCACCAGTGGTGGAGCAATTTTCATTGGAGGAATATTAGTTTCTTGGCTAAGTAAGAAGAAAAATTGTATCTCACAAAGCACAACAAAAGCAAAATATGTAGGAACAATAAACAATTGTAACTAGATAATTTGGATGAAGTAAATGTTGAAGGATATTGATATAAAATTTGCTTAACCTATTGTTATACATTGTGATAACACTAGTATAATTAGTATGTCTAAGAATCTTGTATTACATTCTAAGACAAAACATATAGAGATTAAGTATCATGTTGTAAGAGAGAAAGTTGTTGAAAAAGAATTCAAACTTGAGTAGATAAGTATAAAGGAGTAGATAGCAGATATATTCACAAAGCCTTTTCCTAAGGATACATTTGAGTATCTTAGAGGTATGCTTGGGGTTATGCCCTAGCCTAATTTTGAGAAGTGATGTAGTTGGTTGCATCCATCTAGTGATATATGAGCCTTATCTTTCTTCTGGACTGGATGTTGGTATTTCGTCTATGGGGGAGTATGTGTATCTGAGCTGAGTCATGAGGACTCTAGTAAACGTATTTGTCTAAACAGTGTCTTTTGACATTGAGTTGTTGTTGACATAGTGTTGAAACTTCTATCATTCATGTCAATAGGGGAGAAGTGTACATGAAAAACTAAGATTTGTTAGCTAAGAAAGATTTGATTGATGAAGAGGACTTGAAAATGTTTGACAGAGTAGCAGTGTTGCAGTATTGGATTTTTGCAACATTGAATGTATTTCATCTATGTTGCCATCAATGCCAATGGGGAAGATTGTTAGGAATGAATGCTAAATGTTTGGTAGACATTCTGCAGTAGTTGTTGTTGCATTCATGACTATGATTGTCATATATGTCAACACAGTGATTTACCGAAGACTTGTAGAGAAGCAGACAGAGTTTGGATTAGCTCACGTGGGTTATTGTATTTGGAGCTATGTGATGTTGAGGTTATAATCTTTGATATTTCATATGTCTATGGTTAAGAGCACAAACAATAATTCATTAATTCATGAAAGTTATGATCATTTTGGTGGAAGTAGTATTCAGGAAATGTTCTTGAGTAGCGGTTTGTGGAAATCAGATGATGTCTCCTAATCGGGATGGAATCTAGTTTTGCACAGTTAAATGGAAGTTGGAGATATGTTGATAGTGATGTGGATGACAACAAAAACTTTGAGGTCACACAAGTGAAGATTTATTGTATTTGGAAGCCAATAGCTTTGTGTAATTTTGGTGTAGCATGTGGAAACTTTTATTTTGTAATTGTATACTGACTCATTTGTAATTATTTGAGTGTAGTATAAAAGAAGGAATCTATTTCCTTTTTGAAGAGTAGAAAATGTGAAAGTGTGTAATTATGATATGTTAGCTTCGGTTGTGATGCTATATGCATGAAGTGAAGAAAAGAGCTAAGTATGAGAGCGAATTTGTGAAGGAAGACATGCAAAGTACAGATATCTGAAATTGAGATATGATGTAATAGTGAGTGTGGTTTGGCATAGTCATAGAAGAGGTAACATATTATTCTATTGAGCAATGTAAAGATTATTTGGATAGTATGTTCGGTGATCTTACCCTAAAGCTGTTTGGGCAGTGGGTCCTTCTATCTTCCATAACTCTTAATAGGGTTAGAATCTTTTAATAGGGATTCAAAATATCCTAATAGGGATTCATATGTACTAAATGTATTTCATAAGACTCCTAACAGAGTCCACCTTCTCACAAGAAATATTTGTATTAGTACATCTTTTGTGGGCATCATTCCCACTGGGGTTTACTCTTTGATCAAGAGGTTCCCTAGTTAAAATATCATGTGTCATTGTGTTATTGTGTATGAATATCTTTCTATGGTTGGTGATTATATTACTTATATGGTTTAATACTATTGAAGATGATAAAAGTTATAATTATCTAATAACTAATTCACCCCCCCCCCCTCTCTTAGTTATCTTGGTGGAATTTACTTTCTAATAAATGAAGATGGCATGAACCAATCAAGAGAAAGCCAAGTAGAAGAAGGTGACAAATAAGGAACCAATGATAATCGATCCACATAATAATTTGGATCAAACTCCAAAGACAAATATGCCTCCTCAAATGAAGTAGGAAGGGAAGCAAGAAATCCCCTCCTCAATGTAGAATGTACACCCATAATAGATGGACCTGGATCAATGTAGAAACTACACCAAGAAAACTAATTGATGTTCCTCCCCTTAGGAATAAACAAGTCCATAGGTGGATCAATGAATCCTCCCCAATCTCTAGGAAGAATACTCAAAATGTATGATGTCTCAGGAAACTGAATAGGAATATTCAACACATGATTATGGTCAGTGTGAACCATGCGATGTGACATCTCAAGTGAAGTTTGAGACTCATGAAAACCAATCTCCAAAGAGTCAAATGTCTTCTCTGAAGTTAAAGAGACCTCCTCCAAATTTTGTACCAAAGGATCCACAATCATGTCAATATCAAAAGAACGATCAAGTGGAGAATGAAGATGAGGGTCAACATACTCCCTAAAAAGAACTAAAGAAGGATCATCTTCAACAAAGAGAAGATGAATATCATCAATGAAGTCTCCCAAATCTAAAATATAGGACTCCACAAACAAACCTACAATGTTTCGTCAAGTAGTCATCCCATGGAACCAAGTCTAAAAGATAATGAATATCATGTTGCATTGAATCACCTGAACCAATGGCTATGTGAATGCAAGAATCATTAGGAGAAACACTAGATGTGATATCAATAGGAGGAGAAGGAGCTGGAACTAGAGGTTCTAGACATTTTGGATGTGGAGGAATATGTGGATCTCCATACATTTCCCAAAGAATAGTCCAAAGATTATTCATTGTTTCATCTTCATAGTCATCAAGGGAATCCATAACATCCATATCCATATTCAAATAGATAACCTTAACAACTTCTGAGTAAGAGTCACAATTGTAAGAAGGACTTTTAGGTCTATACTCATACAAATAGGACAATAGGTTATGCTCACTAAGATGAACAAGAACCAATTCACTCTATTTCTTATAGTTCCCTTTTGTCAACTTAATTAAACCATCCATGATGTAATTCTCACTTGAAATAATGAGATAAAAAAATCAATGCACCCCCCAAAATGCAACGAACCAAAGAACCCCCCCAAAATAGATGATTTTGGTACTTTATATATAGTTCATGTATAATTACCACATGCCAAAATGAACCAAAGTGGACTTCTGATTTTGATGATTATAACAAAAAATATGAAGCTATGGTAGACTCATACAATTAAGACACTAGACCACTCAAGGATCCAACAAATTACAAGTGCCAAAAATAGGCCAAAATAGACCAAATTCTGAAAGTACTATGTCCACTCAATTTTTTTCCAAACTGATACCAGATCTAGAAAGTAGACAAAAAATCATGAACTTTAAAGAAAATAGCACCTAAAAATGTGTCCATATGAGCTCAAATGAAGCCTCTAAAGTTGTAAAAATTGAGATTTGTGATTTTTAGAAAATATCAGAAATAAAGATTAGAAATCATCTGCACCATTATGTAGATCGTGAAATTCTACCCCCCCAAAAAAAAGAATTCCTCAAAAAAGGGAGTTTAGATGACTGAGATATTGTTGTTTGAAAATTGCCTCTGAAATTATTTTTTCTAAATCATTGTCGCCAAACCTTTAAAATTCAAATGGCAATAGATTTGGCTTCAGATGTCCGATTTGGATGAAACAAAATATGATTTAGGGGTTTTTGGACCTCCTCAATGTGATGCCAACCTCTGATTTGCACCAGCAAGCTCCAATTTTGACCTGCAATAAAATTCTCTCAAAATAGGCTATACAATGAAACTCCTATGGCTCTGATACCATGTATAAATTTTTCTAAGGAAAAGAATAAACACGAAGATCTAGAAGCTCAAGAGATAGCAAAAGAGAGATAGGAAAAATGATCAAATAATTGATTGTAGCCAATTGAATTGAATACAAAGTAGGAATGCCTAAATATATAGTCAATGCAATAAGACTACATGATAAGGAGATGATAAGATATCACCCACACAAGGTGGAATCACATGTCCACCATCAAAGGTGGATCATCCTCCATTGTACATGAAAGTATGAGAAACATATGCAACAATGAGAGGATGATAATGTGATAAGAGCACTAAAGGTGGATCTCACACACAAAGAGGTATGTGATGACAACTATCACACCTAAAGCGTAAATTCTTCTAGCCATGTGCTAAAATGAAATGCAAACTCCTAGGTGTCACAATGACAACTAATATGCAAATGCATTATCCTAAGTAAAGTGTAATTAGTAAATATTTAATTACACGAGCATAAACTAGTAATTTATTTTTAAAATGGTGTAGTTTAAGGCCCTCAAAAATGGGGAGCACAAAAAGTAGTCCTTTTTTTTGTGAAAAAATAGCATCTGGTGTGCTCCCCATAAAATGTTAACTTTTTTTTTTGAATTTTTTTAATTGTTCTAATGAGAAGTTAGCTAACACAATGAGTCTATCCTAGAATTTTCTTCTATTTTTTTGTTGAATGTATAATTTTTTTATGAATTTTAGAAGTGCACACATCTTGAAAAATGTGAAATTTCTCTATGCTCCGCCTATAAATCATTGAAAACAAATCAAAAATCAAATTTTCTTTTTTTGTTAAAATGTGTAATGGAGTCTAGTTTCTAAAAAAGTAACTTGTTGCAAAATTTGATGAGCAAGCCAAAATCTATGGCCAAAATACTACTGTTATACACTAAGTTTGCACCCTTAGTTCAAGCTCTTGTAGTCTTGATAACTTAGTATAACTTGGGAATCATCTCTAGGTTGTGGGACCTCTGCTAATTGAGATGAAGCCTCCAGATTCTAGGCTGGTTCCTCTTGTATAATCACCTTAATTTTCTCTTCATAGGAAAGTAAAAATTTTGGAGGGAAAGGGATAGAAGGAATGCTTGTAAGGTAAATGACTTGAAAGAAAAACTACCTACTAGGTGATGCACTGATACTAGGGTTTGGATCTCAGTATAGAGGAATGAGGGCAATGTAGGAGTTAGGTCTAATAAGTCACAACTCACAAGATAGGCTTGCATAAGTGTTTCATAGGAGGGCCTGAACAAAAGACTCAAGCTATGACCTGCAATCAAACATCCTTTTTTGTAACTAGGTGTAAGAATGAGACAAGACTGCTAGGGGTTTTAGTATACCCACAAAACATCTAAATCAAATTAGACATAGTAACACACAAAATCACAAAAAATGAGAGGGACTAGGAACCCCAATTTCCATTAACAACATTCATAAACCTCAATCTAATAAGAGATAATCAAGACAGTGAAGATAGGGATAGAACAAATATCACAAGTACCTCAAGAATGCCTTGATCATCAATGGGAGATTACAAAGAGTAGAAGAACCAGAGGGTAGAACAAATACCACAGATGGCTTTCTGAGAAAAGATGACTTCCTTGCAAAAGTGGGCTTCTCTCCTTTACAAAATGAACCTCTTGAGCACTAAGACACTACAAAAACAATAAATACCTCCTTAATTGCATGCAGGCAGGAGTCCAAAATTAACCAAACTAGGGTTACAAGTTTTACAATTCATTAAATAAACCCTAAAGGTACACAAAATATCAACTTTCCTAAAATTAACTGGCAAAGAGATCGTATCATTTCTTTTGTGTATTGATCCTGTACTGAGCTCACCTGCAAACATGACAACCTCGATCCATCTACCCACCTACAATTCCACCAAGTCATGAAGGCCTCAAAAATTTGATCTTAGATATTTCAAAATGATAACCCTACAAAGATGGCACCAAACTATTAAATGCTTCCTGAGGATACAGTCCCCTATAAAATCTATGGCATCAATGATCAGATTGTCTATCATCATTCCCTCAACTACAAATGTCCCTAAAGAATTTATTCTGAGCTACCCCATCACTCTATCCCATTGAATCAAAAATTGGCAAAAAACCCTCTGTAGAGATATTTTAAATTTGAAATAAAATGGCTAGCTGGTCATTTTAAAACATGACCATTGATCTCTTTTATCTCCCAGTAGTTGAATGACTCAGATTAACTTTACAATAGTCATGAGCCCCTTAGAAATGTCAAAGTCCATATTAGCATGTTTGGACCAATCAAAATGCAACATGTTAGCATATTTACCAACTTGGACCCACTTTGACATTCTTTTCTTTTAAGTCATTCCGCGACTATGCGACTGAAGACTTCTCTTATTCATGAAATCCTTCCTACCTCGACCAATTTATTTAGAGATTCAACAAACAGAGCGTTCACTGAATCACTAAGTCATTTGGAGCACCGCTAAACCATTCTGTGAATGAGCGCACATGTAGAACTTTATCAGAATAGCCAAATCCTTTATCAAAGCTAGGCCCATCTCCACGTGTCAATCTTTTATTCACTCTGACTGCTCTATCAGAAACACCTCGACAAGCCTCTCTGAAAATGGACCCACTTGAATTGAGATTCCAATCTAATGGTGGGTGCATGATCTCATAGCCCCTAAATATTCCTTACGCTTATATGCTGGTCGTAGATCTTCATTAAGCTGGGACCCCACTGACACACGGGTCCACTTGGAAGTATTCATCAACACGTGTCAACCAATAAGAAGCCAATAAATCACCCTGACCTGGCACTGGACCCACTAAAAAATCTCAGACACTTGGAAAAATTGACAGCTGGGGCATAATCTCATGTGTCAGAAAAGCCCTTCGTGAAGATATGCCAGCCATTGATCTTCGTCCTTCTAACATCCCTGTAGACATTCTGACATGGCCCCACATATTTCCAAGTCATCACTATGTGGACCAATGAGAAATGAGCACATCATCATTCGAGGACCCACCTACAAGGCTCTAACAAAAAGCAAGATCGACGGCTAGTCTTATTGCCTTATAGCTCTAACAAAACCCTTGCAAACTTAAGACAACCATGGATCCTCTGACAGCTGTCAGAACCTCCAACCACTGCAAGAACTTGGTCCCACTGACAAAAAGATGACTCGATACATGTGGACCAATCAGAAGCTACCAAATCAGATGAGGTGGTGTTGGTCCCACTGACACACTGAAGCGCTGCAGACATGGAAGATCCAATGGTCATCTTACGATCTCATGCTCTGACAATAACCTATCTAGAGATACACCAATTGTTAGATCCTCATAACTGGGACCCCAAAAATTTAGACCATCGAAAGATTTAGTGATTACGAGACTGGAGAGAAGTTAACATTTGCTAGGTCGCAATATATTATGCGGTGACCGGGAAACACTTAGTGATTATGAGAATCGTTGTATTCGCTAAGTCACTAAATATGAAATGTAACCGCTGAGAAACTTAGAGAACCTATGACCAGCCAATGAGATTAAAGCACACATGGGTATTAAGGATTTTAAGTTGCTGATAAAGTAACAGGGAAACATAATAGGGCCTTAGGGTTTTGTTTTTTTTTGAGGATTTTAAAAGGTTTCAACACAATGTCTACATTTTTTGAATATTTTAACCTGCAAACCAGGGACTTGAAATAATTGCAGAGGCCAGGAAATAAAACATGAGGTCATAAAACTTTCAGAGATGCTCGGTAGGAGTAAAATAGAGACTTTGGAATAGGTTTTAGCCAAATTTGCATGTACATGGAAATTAGGGTAACATTTTGGCAATTTCTATTGGATATCAGCCTACTAGACATGGAAAACCAGTGGCCTTAGAGCTATCCATTGGGCATGGGGTCATACTGAACACAAAATTTTGATAGAGAGGCAAAATTGGAATAGGGCTCTAACAGTGCTCACGACACTTCTTGGAAAGATAAAAATTTAACCTAGAAAGCAAGGAAAATAGGGAAACATACAAAGATTAAAAGGAGGGATTAACCTCAAAGAAAGGTTTCAGATGGAAACCATTGACTGATATTGGTAGGGGATCACCTTCAATAGTCGATAGCTGAAAAGCATTGGATCCTCTGCACTTTGTTATTACAAATGGCCCACCCTAGAATGAATCAAATTTTGTGTGCCTACTAGGTCTGGCTCTGAATTCATCCCATTTAAGGACTATATCACCAACCTTCAAGTTCTTGACCCTGGCTCTTTTATCAAAACTCCTTTTGGTTTGGTCTTGGTGGAATTCCATATCTTGCATTGACTTATCTCTGATTTCTTCTAACTCCATCAACTAAGCATACCTTATGTGTAAGGGATCCTTTTCATCAAATAGGGCATATTGAGTAGCCAAGTCCAAAGCTGGTAATTCAACTAAGATAGATAACTTAGCCTCTCTGCCATACACCAACATGTATGGGGAATTACCAATGATTTTCTTTGGGGTAATTTTTTCTAACCACAAGGCAGACTCAAGCTTTGTATGCCAATCTCTCTGGTTGTCTTGCAGAGTCTTCTTAATTATCCTGATCAGGTTCTTGTTTGTTGATTCTGCTAAACCATTTCCCTGAGGATAGTAATTGGAACTTGTATTTAGATAAATGTCATTTTTAACTACCCATTCTGAGACTTTAAGGCCTGTAAATGCCAATGCATTATCTAAAATGATGGAATCAGGAGTCCCAAACCTATAAATTAAATCATCATTAAAACTTAATACAACACTCTCATTAGCCTCTTTCAAGGCAACTGCTTCTGTCCATCGAGTGAAATAGTCAGTTGTAGTAATTATCCACTAATGGCCTACACTAGATGGAGGATTAATCACACCAATAAAATCTATACCCCATTTCATGAAGGGTTTCTCTATTTTGACTGGCTGTAGGGGTAAGGCTGCAAGCCTTTCTTTTCTTGCAAACATAGCACACTTGATACATTTCCTTACATAATCATGACCATCGTTAAAGATAGATGGCCAATAGTATCTAGCCCTCGTGATTTTATAAGCAGTAGTCCTAGGAGAAAAGTGACCTCCAGAAGGTCCATCATGAAACTCAAATAGGAGGTCTGCTACCTTTTCTAAATCTATGCATCTCAAAAGGACACCATTATGATTCTTTCTAAAAAGAACCTCATTTATCAGCACAAAAGGAATAGATTGTAACCTATAATACCTTCTTTTTGCTAAATTCAAACCTGCAGGACATTGCCATGTCTTCAAATAATTGATCATATTAGGCAACCAACTTGTTGTCTTGGCTTGTTCTTCTGTAGAATGCACCACTAGAGATGCATCCATTTGCTTTGATTTCTTTGAACTTTCATCCTCTACCAAATTCTCACAAAGACCTCTTCCTCTAACTAGCTTGGTAATTTGAATATCAATGTCATATTCCGTCACCTTGGTGATCCAACCAACTCTTTTCTCATTTAGGTCCTTGGAAAGAAAAAATTCTTTGATACTTGGATGAGTAACCATCAAATGTACCTTGCTATGGGTCAATAAATATCTGAACTTTTTGAGGCTCTTCACCATAGCAAGCACATGTTTCTCTACAAAAGAGTACCTCTATTCATATTCTTCTAAACCTTTGCTAAAGAAAGCAATGGGTTGCTCCAATCCATCTGAATTTTCTTGAGTCAACATTGCAAATATAGCATCATGACCTCCATAAGCATAAAGGATAAAATCCTTACTAAAATTTGGGTTCAACAGGGCAGGAGCTTCTATCAAGGCTTCTTTAATAGCTTGGAAGTTGGCTTTTCCTTCTTTAGTCCAACTAAAAGCTGAACTTTTCTTTAACATGGTTGTCAAAGGCTTAAGTAAATCTACAATTTTAGGCAAGAACCTCCTAACAAAGTTAATCTTTCCTATGAAAGATTGGAGACTTTTTTTGTTATGTGGTAGGGGTAGCTCTAGGATAGCTGCAATTCTCTCAGGATCCCCTATAATTCCTTCTTTGGATATTACATATCCTAAAAAATTTCCTTCATGAACTGCAAACACACATTTCTTGTGATTAAGAGATATCCCAAATTCTCTACACCTTTCAAAAATCTTCCTCAGATGTTTGATGTGGTCTACTACATGCTTTGAATAGATAGTTATGTCATCTAAGTAGACCAACACAAACTTGTACATTAGGCTCTTAAAGGCCATATCCATTGCCATTTGAAATGTAGCACCTGCATTTGACAAACCCAAGGGCATCTTTTGATAATCCATGGTTCCCCACTTGGTTGTAAATACAGTCTTGTATTGATCCTCTTCATTAACTAGGATCTGATTGTATCTTGAATAGCCATCCAATAATGAAAATTTCTCAGATCCAAAAACACATTGTAAAATTTGTTCCATAGAGGGTAGTGGATGGCAATCCCTTAATGAGGCCCTGTTAAGATCCCTGAAGTCAACACATAACCTCAGCTCCCCATTCTTCTTCCTGACAAGAACAAGGTTGGAAACCCAACTAGTATGTTTAATGGGGTAG